>CAHIKZ030000747.1:295000-352500 GCA_903632075.3 Acanthosepion pharaonis | reverse complement strand
TGCACTGACTTGGCTCGATGTTGTTTAACTTCAGTGATCGCACGAGAACCGGTGTTTCAACGTCAGATGACCGTAAGCAAAAACGTAAGGAAGCAAAAGGGATTTTTTTATATGTTTTGTCCTCGATTGAGCTCTGAAGAGCGATAACCGGTTCTTCTCATTTATATTTGTTTTTTCCCCCTTATCATTGCTCTTTCTTCGCCTCTGTTTTATATATTTCTGGATATATTTAAACATGCTTTTAAAATGTCCATTTTGAAGCCCCTAATAGAAGAATTTCAGAAACATCTACACCAGCCATTTTCAATATATAAAGGTCCGGTTGATGATGTACTTTTACAATTATATGTGTAGGCGTCCGTTGTAGTCCAATGATTAGCACGTTGGCGTTTCGACCATGAGGCTACAATAAGAATCAAGTAAATGGTAACGATTCCAGTACGCAGGATTCTTTGAATGTGACTGAAAACTACACCGCGTTTTGACCAAAGCCTAGAGAGTGAAACTGGTTCGCAGGAACTGTTTGGAAGCCTTATGTTAGCTGAAATTAACAAGTCACACACATTGTTGTATTGCAATATGCACGCCTGAATAACACACTGTTTTGTATTACTACGTGCACCCCTGAACAACAAAGAATTTTGTATTAATACTTGCACCCATGGACAACGCATAGTTTTGTATTAGTACGTGAACCCCTGAACAACATACAGTTTTGTATTACTACATGCACCACTGAAGATGATCTTGGAAGAAGATCGAAAGTACTCAGGTAATAAAATCGGTTTTCACAGTTATAGATTTTTTCTCACATCAATTTAATTGCACTGCACGGAAGATTATTTGTGAGTATGAATGGATTCTGTTAAAAATAAGTAGACATAATATCGGCAATTTATTTAATCAGCCTTGCCTAAAAGAGAATTTCTGCCTAAATACACAAATTCTGACGAACTGCATTCATTTATTCCACAATTTACAGGCATTTACAACTAAGAGCCGCCTTGCTGCGTCCAGTTGGTCGAATTATCTTCACTCCGTTCATAATCGATGAGCAAGCAGGCAATTTCATTTGGACAGCTTCCTCCCAAGAACTGCTACTGTGTGGAACAAATAACAGATAGGAGACTTTCACGATCATTACAATCTCAAATGCTTCATGTCTCAAGGCAACCGTTAGCTACTTTCCACAAAGTCTTTCAGAAACCCTCTGGTATGAGTGCCTCTTGGGCCTTATATTCGTTGAACAACAATGAATAAAAGATTTCTTCAATAAAATAAATGCTAAATATGTTAATAAGTTCAAAATATCTGTTCTCATTTCTAATAATAATGGTAATATTAGCTATTTCCTTATAAGAAAATATTCGGTATTCATTGACCTAGTAGGCAGTGCAGTTAGAGTTTACTCTCTCGAAAACGGTTTGTCAACAATGTGTCGTATGTCTTCTCAATTCTCACGCTAACAGTAATATTAACCGTTTCCTTATAAGGAACCATTCGACATACTTTGACCGAACAAGCGGTACTGTTGTCAGTTGAAATAAAAAGAAATTCTATTAAATCAATTTTTCAAGAAAATAGGTTTCTCAAGTCAATATTTACAGTATTAAAAGGAGTTTCCTTCCTAACCTTTTGTCTGAAGTAGTGTGGAACGGCAACATCTAGATTATGCCATTATTTTCTCTTCGAGTTACAGAGGCTAGCCATTTTAGTTGTTGCTGCTTTTGAAAGCCCTCACGTGATGAGGTCTCTGTTGTTTGGTAATATCCTTAGGTTTTGGTTCTGTATCACCCGCTAAAGTGGTTTGAAGAAGTAAGGACCTAGCTAAAACCTACAGGCTTCCTTCGCTCGAATCTACTTTTAAGTATCGATCTAAAAAGTCCTTGTATACGGCTAATAGTTTACACAATTATGAACAGGTTTTTGAACCATGCATGACAGCCATGTGACTATCTCGTTTGACGTGACTATTTAAGAACATAATTCAAGATCTTATGTTAATAATTTTGCTTTTGTAGTCACTTCCGGTGTTCGAGAATACTACCCCTATTTTGTATTAAATTTCGTTATCTTAGATGCTACTCTATATAAAACGTTTGCTAATTACAAATTCTACACCTTCAATGTCTGTGATGGATTCAGGGTCGGTGCCATCACTGCTTTTATTCCAATACCAGATCATGGTTTCTGTTTTGGAAACTGTCGTAGCATACCTACAGATGATAGTGGGTATGAACCCATTCCCATAAATAGAGTAGTGAATACTGTACGTGGTTTAGAGTTGGAGATTCGTCTCCAGCTGTGTGGGTCAAACTCTCTGCCTCCGAGCAGAGAAGATCCTCAGACGAAGCTATGTTGAAGTGCAGAATCTTGTCTCGGGAAACAGCTACCCGACCCCGTTTTATACAGTGTCTACGGGGAATATTTGGCCGAGCCCACGGGCTAGGATACCCCACATTAAATTCGGCCATTTACCACATCTGACCACGTCGGCGGTTGGAAGATACTGCAGTTAGAGATTCATTGCGTAATTCACTTGACTCACTTCTAGCAGTTGACTTCTTCTTCTACGAGCCGCTGGCGAATCTTATATGTGTTGTTCGTGTCCTAAGTATTATCGTTCTTCGTTTGATTATTCTATTCAGTAACCTTTCCTAGGTTACAACAGAAACATTTATCTTAATTCCTACTTCTTCATAGGGAATGTAGAATTTTTGTTCAATATCTTTCAAATCTCAGATAGGTACACCGATGACGTGGCATAAGGCTACCCTTACGTAAAAAAAAAAACAAAAAAAACAAAAAAAAAAAAAACAGATTAGTCTTGAACAATTAGCAGACGTATTTTCATAAGGAATTCAACATTCAGAAAATATTAAATAACATTTTACTATTAAGTATCCAAAAATGATATGTAATGTTACTGATCTTGACCTGGCAACTCGACTTCAGTGACTTTCTGACCAACTTGACGTGGCTTCTCTCTGTCTTTTCTACAAATATTTTCATGGCAACTGCTCTGACCAGCTTTTTTTACTCTTGTGCCCCGACTGCATGAAGTTAAGTGTCCTACTAGATTGGCATCTAAGTCCTACCCTTTTACCGAAATAGCTAAATGCAACAGCCTCTTCTACTCCAAAAGTTTCTTTTCTCGCACTTCCCACCTGTGGAACTCCTTTCGGTTTACTTGTTTCCGTGATAACTACAATCTTCCCAAAAATTTAATACAACGTCAAACACCATCTTCTATCTTCTTGAATCCCGTTCATCTTTTGTCCTTTCCTTGATCTTCCTTATTCTCAGTCTTCCTTTTCATTCTTTGCGCACTAGTAGCATTCTCGCCTTGCTTGAGATGAAATGATTAAATATATATATATATATATATATATATATATATGTGTGTGTGTGTGTGTGTGTGTGTGTGTATGTATGTATGTATGTATATAACACCCATGGAAACGTGTATCTCGATGTATATACACTACAGCTTTTTTATTAGGTGCCATGTCACATGAAGATCGTACAACCGCTTCGCCTGATATTCAAAATGGCTGCAGACTTTCTTCGTACATATGTGGGTTTTTTTTTTGGTTTTTTTGTTAATGTTTCTATGTAATATTTTTTTTCGAGGAGGGGGTCATTAATAGCAAAAGTAAAATTAGAAAAATAGTTTGAAAAAAAATCACTGTTACAAATTAAAGTGAATGATTTTTTTTCAAGAACGTAGAAAGAGACATTCTAGTGAGAAATGAAGAGAGTAAGAAATGCCAATATGTCCTTTGCTACCGTTTGTTTGTCTAAGTCAGCCTAAGGACTTCATCGACTGACACTCCACAAGTATCAGGAAACCCATTAATACTATCAACATATAAATAAACGAATGCAAAACTCATGCAAAAACAGGAGGTTCAAAATGCAACAAGACAGAGACTGTTTGTTGAATCAAAAAACGTGAGAGTTTTTTTGTTTTGTTTTTTTTTGTTTTTGTTTTTTGGAGTTTTTTTTGTATTACACTTCTTTTATTTACATTTATTACACTTTTTTTGCAGGGTACCGATTTCTTTAAACTTTTTATGGAACCTTTCTAGACGGTTTGTTTCCACTGTCTTATGAGTTGGAATTATGATTTCAGTCCTTCTTAAAGATATATATTTTTTACGTTTTTTTACGTGTTTTTCTTTGCGCTAATGCAAGGAGTGATTGTGACAAACGTACTGATTCAGCTGTTCAAAAGGCAACGCCTTGTCTTTACTAATAACCATCCGAAATTATAATACATACATAGAAACAAACCGAGGATAGATAGATAGATAGATAGATAGATAGATAGATAGATAGATAGATAGATATGAACAGGCTGAGATAGATAGATAGATAGATAGATAGATAGATAGATAGATAGATAGATAAATAGATAGATAGATAGATAGATATTAAAAGACTGAGATAGATAGATAGATATGATCAGGCTGAAATAGATAGATAGATAGATAGATAGATAGATAGATATGAAAAGGCTGAGATAGATAGATAGATATGAACAGGCTGAAATAGATAGATAGATAGATAGATAGATAGATAGATAGATAGATAGATATGAAAAGGCTGAGATAGATAGATATGAACAGGCTGAAATAGATAGATAGATAGATAGATAGATAGATAGATAGATAGATAGATATGAACAGGCTGAAATAGATAGATAGATAGATAGATAGAAAGGATGAAGAAGAATTAGGAAATGTTTATAAATCTAAATCTAATATATTTCAATTTTATAAAAGCTTCAAAGAATGAGATATGGGAAAAAAATTCAGGTATTTTTTTATATTTGTGATGTTTATTTTTCATTGGTTAAGTAGACTTCGCGTGCATTTAACTTGTCAAGCATATATATATATATATATATATATATATATGTAAGCAAATATATGGATATAGATCCGACGGTATGAAGAAAATTAGACAGAAAAAACAAACCAAAATCCTAATATGCAATTATGCTGTTTTAATGTTAATATAATGTCAACGTCGGACGTTTCGGTCTAGTAGTTATGTTTTATGAATATGTCCTGAAGATGGTCTACTAGACCGAAACGTCCGACGTTGACATTATATTAACATTAAAACAGCATAATTGCATATTAGGATTTTGGTTTGTTTTTTCCATAAATCTTTCTTCATATATACAGGTAATGATCCGTTGGTATATAAATCAAATGTATCCTATTAATATAATATTAAATATTAACATAGTTTTATTTAAACTGAGCATACAAATTACATCCAATAGGAATTTTAATTATATAGCGGTTGTGATTATATCACCCTACAAATTAAGATAGTATGCAAGGATTTTTCAAACTGCTCATGTTTTAAGCCAGTTTTATTTTATTTTTCTTGTTAACATGACCCGTTTGAAAATCCTGGCAAATCCGATTGATGGGAAAATATATGAATCGACTCATTGAAGGGATTCTTGGTAGTCCATGGCTTAAAGAAATACAAAAAAAAATGTTCTCGCGAGTACAGGCCACAACTTACGAAGAGCTATGTAAAATATGTTTGATTTTTTTTTTCTCGAAATTACTCAGTGGAAAATTTCATGATGCCATTTTTGACCTTAGGCCTCTCGTTGGAACCCGGAAAGAAATAAGTACACACGAGAAATCAAAGGAAATAAAATAATAATGATATTAATAATAACTGGGGGAAAAAAAACCTCGGCATAACAGAGTGGGCCAATGTCTGAAGTGGAAAGTCAACTTTTACCGGACGGAAACTGCAAGAAATTGGTATGAACATCCAGTGTCGTAGCTAGAGTAAACGTCACCCGGGGCGGTCCGCTCAAATGTCACCCCAATGACCCCGATTTACCCTATGCTGAATGGTTAGCTGTAGCTAAATTTTCATACATGCTCTACCTCTACTTTACTCTACTGACCTGTACGTTACTCAGTTCAAATCAAAAGCTGAAAACATTGCTATTTTTCCCGACAATTTATTAGAAGATTTCTGACGAGGGGACAAAACAGGGGGTCATAAATTATTTCTGGGGGGGGGTCATATGCTAGCCTGCGAAACCCTGTGTCTCCACCACTATTTTCAGACTATTTTTGGCACCTTAGCCTGGTTAAAAAATTTTGTTGGGGGTAACATTGTGTCACCCCTCCTGTGCTGGCACCCGGGGTTGTCCGCCTCCCTAGCTACGCCACTGTGAACATCACCCAGAACCGGTTACAGATACCTGTAAACATTTTATGGGACTTTATTGAACAGAACAACCAATGCTAATCGCCCAGACATTCTGATCAAAGACCACAAGAACGGAATGTGCTTTATTATTGACATGCCAGTCTCTGCAGATTGAAAGTCTTCAAAAAAAAAACTATCAAAATACAAGGATCTTGAAGCGGAAATTTCAAAAATGTGATACAAGAAGACATCAATTGATCAGTTGCAGTTGGAGTCCTTAGAGTGATTTTAAAACGTTCCGATAGACTCATTGAAGATTCCTGGTAGCCCATGCCTTAAAGAAATACATAGAATTGTACTCACAAGTACAGGTCACACATTGCGAAGAGCTTTATCCATGTAAAATGTATGTATTCCTGAGGAGGTGTTTTGGGTTTTTTTTTTTTTTTTTTTTGTTTTTTTGGGGTTTTTTTTTTGCAAAAATGATCAGTGGAAAACACTATGAAGCCATTTCTGTATACAAAAGAAATCCAAGGAAATAATAATAATAATAATAATAATAATAATAATAATAATAATAATAATAATCTCTTTCCCTTTTTTTTGTTTTAACTTATATTTCAATCCCCCCCCCGACCTTAAACGGACATCCGTGTCCATTTTTCACATTTTTTTAAAATTTTTCTCTTACCTTATCATCCCATATCTCTGTCGGTGCGTGTATCTGTACATGTTTACTAATATCTGTCTCTCTCTCTCTCCCTTGTATGTGTATATATATATATATATTATGTACATGTGTATATATCCGCATTGACAGGGATCATATTGTATTTTTTTTTTTATTTTGTTTTCATGGCTACAGGTGTAATTTTCCTACAATGCTATGCCCTTTGACTATCATGTCTTTGAGTGAAAATTTTAAAATATATCTTTTAGCGGCTAGTAGGTTGAGAGATGACCGGAAAAGTATAACTTTTATTCCTTTGCTTCTACCCCTTTGTTTAATGAATAATTTGATATCTCCCCCTACCTATCTGTAGTATAAGTCTAACTTTAGGTCCCTGGGCGGGACCCGGAAAGAAATGTGTAAACGCCAGAAATCAAAGAAAATAAAATAATAATAATAACAATAATAATAAATGCCCTGACCCTCTAGCTATTTGTAAGACGTTGCAGGTTGAGTCAGCACGAAATGACCGTGATTTGGGCGTAATGACATTGTTAAGACTGTTGATCCCGCTATAGTTGCAATATAAACCACGGGTAGTGTGATGAACAATCATAAATGTGCCTGAGCAGACGGCTGCAACAGGGACTAGCTCTCCTAGTAGACAGGCATACTAATCAGGATTTAGCATTCTGGGTTTCCAAATCAGTTATACAGATTCTGGTTTCTCTTAAGAATAATATCAAATAAAATCAGTTTTGGTGCGAGCGGAAGCATTAAGTATTTTCATGCCATCGATGGCCACCAGATATCTCTGGCTTGAACACCCTAAAAACAATGTTAAAATAAAATAATGAGAACACAATGATTTGTTAAAAAATAAACTAAAACAGTAAATGAGAGATGACAATCTATTGAGTGTAGGGCATTTGTTTCGGTAGACAGTCAGTTGCCAGCAATGAAAGACTGAGTAACATTATTGCGCGTAGCAAATCGGCACAAACCTCACCTCGCCTGACCTCATCACCGCGGAATAAGATAAGGCGAGCAGATTCGGCTGCCCATCGTTTTTAATTCATTATTCACTGACGCCCTATTTTCATTGACTCCTAAGATAAGGTTGGAGTCGGGGAGGGTATAAAACAAAGGAAGGAAAAAACAATCAGAAAATCAGAAATGTGTAGGGCGGGGGAGGTGTTTTGAAGAAAGTCGAGAATGAGCTGAAGAATAAAAACAAAGAAAGTAAAATAACTAGAAAAATCAGCTAAAACGAATAAAGAAGGAAAAATCGAAATCAATTACAATGAAGAATCAAAATAAAAAAAGGAAATCGATTAGAATGAAGAAACGAAAATACAATAGAAAGAAATCGATTAAAATGAAGAAAAAAAGACAGAGATCGATTAAAAGTAAGAAAGGAAAATGCAATAGAAAGAAATCGATTAAAATGAAGAAAAAAAAGACAGAGATCGATTAAAAGTAAGAAAGGAAAATGCAATAGAAAGACATCGATTAAAATGAAGAAAAAATAAAAAAAGACAGAGATCGATTAAAAGGAAGAAAGAAAAGAAATGGGAAAGATATCAAAATGAAGAAACGAAATAAAAAATAGAGAAATCAATTAAAATGAATAAAAATGAAATATAGAGATCAATTAAAATGAATAAAAATTAATAATAGAGATATCAATTAAAATTAAGAATGAAAATGAAAAAGAAAGAAATCGAATAGAATGAATAAAATATATGAAAAGGAATCAATCAAAATGAGGAAATAAGAAAGAAAGAAATCGATTATAATGAATAAAAAAATTAAAAAAACAGAAATCAATTAAAATTAAGGAATAAACAGAAAACAAGAAAATCAACGAACATTAACCCAAATGAAGGAAATGACGATTAAATCGAAAAGAAAGAAATCAGTAAAAATTAAGAAAGTTATATAAAAACATGTAAGCAAGAAAACATGAAATAAAGAAAGAATTGGCAAAAAAGGACAAAGAAAGAAAATCAAGAAAAAATAACAGCAAACATGTAGAAATAAAAGGAAGATCACCGAAATCAAATAGAAATATATAAAAAAAAGACATAAAAATAGATTTAATTAAAAAGTAGAAGAAAAAAGAAAGAATGAAGGAAGAGAAAGAAAGAAAGCAACTAAAAATGTATGACAAAAGAAGATCAAGAATGAAAAAATCAACAAATCTGAAAAAAGCTATAAAAAAAGAGAGAAAGTGAAGAAACTGAAAAGAAACAAATACTAATGATAAAATAAACAAGGAAGAAATGATCAGCAATGAAGAAAAATAGATAAAATGAGAGAAAAGAAGAATATAACATTTTGATGAAGTTATTATGGAACGTAATTACGGAAAACGATTAAAAAATAAAACTGTGCCAAATAAGAAAGAAAGAAAAACAGAGAAAATAAAGAAATAAAAATACTTTATATCAGAAGTGAAGAAAAAAGAAAAACGCACGAATGAAAGAAAAATATCAGAGAAAAAGAAAGTAACGACTATGACATTACAAAAAAAAAGAAAGAAATTATGAGGAAAAGGTTAATGGAATAAGAAATCATTGGATAAGAAAAAACGAAAGAAAGAAAGAGAGAAAAGCATGAAAATAAAAAATAAAATAAATTATATAAGAAAGAAAGAAAGAAAGAAAGAAAGAAAGAAAGAGAACAGACGAAATAAAGAAAGAAAATATATTATATAAGAAATAAATAAAGGCAGAAAGAAAAACAGAGAAAATAAAGAAATAAAAATACTTTATATCAGAAGTGAAGAAAAAAGAAAAACGAACGAATGAAAGAAAAATATCAGAGAAAAAGAAAGTAAAGACTATGACATTAAAAAAAAGAAAGAAATTATGAGGAAAAGGTTAATGGAATAAGAAATCATTGGATAAGAAAAAACGAAAGAAAGAAAGAAAGAAAGGAAGAACAACAGAGGAAATAAATAAAGAAAATATATTATATAAGAAAGAAAGAAAGAAAGAAAGAAAGAAAGAAAGAAAGAAAGAAAGAAAGAAAGGAAGAAAGAACAACAAAGATAATAAAGAAAGAAAAATACATTATATAAGAAAGAAAGAAAGAAAGAAAGAAAGAAAGAAAGAAAGAAAGAAAGAAATAAGATAGAAAGAAAGAAGGAAGGAAGGAAAGAAACTTTGTAAAGAATTATTTAGGTGAATGAAAATGAATGAATGAATCAGAATGTTAACAAATAAAATCGAATTGTCGAATAAAATCAGCAAGTACCAAAGTCGAATTAAAAATTATTTAAAATATTCGGACTCAAAAGAATATAAGGAATAAATTCTGTAAATTTGAAAAGAAAAAAGAAAGAAATATAAACAGAAATGTAAGAAAAAAAAACAAGAAAAATATTAAACTCAAAACAAAAAAACGAATAAATATCAGAATGAAAAAGATAAGCTATAATTCTTGTGAATTAAAAACATATAGCAAAGACCAGATACACACACAATTGTTTCTAATATAAGGAATCGAAAGACGGAAAAGTAAAAAGAAATGAAAGAAGAGACTAACAAAATAAAGAGGAGTATGAAAAAGGGCGAAAATATGTGAAGAACAAGGCCAGTAACTGAGGAGGATTGTTTTAAAACAGAAACCAATTACAGTGTTCCATGACCAACTCTGCTACTAATTCTGATTTGTGATACGATATGCTGTTCGACTGGAAGTAGCCATGAACGGATAGGAGCACCGGAGTCATAAACTAAGCCATGTAATAAACCAAATTGCCTATGTAATCTGTAATATTGTTTGTTTGTTTAGCGGCATATCAACTACTTAGGTATCATTTAATGCTGAAATTTATTTTTCTTGAGAATATTAGTGACTTATTTTTTACTAAGATGCATTGCTAGTAATATTTTTCTATTTTATAAAAATGCATTGCTGGTAATATATATATATATATATATATATATATATATATATATATATATATATGTTCCATTAAAACGACAGGTATACGCGGTTAAGCTTTTTATTTAATTTTTTTTGTGTTCGAACAAGAGCTTTCTTTTCTGGACAAAGGGTGTGTAAGAACTGTCCAATCGAATCATCCTTGATAATGGCTAAAGGTACAGCCGAAAGCGCTCGGAACTATAAAACATTTGGATAGTTCTTACACACCTTTTGTCCAGAAAAAGAAAGCTCTTGTTTGAACACAAGAAAAATTAAATAAAAAGCTTAGTGTAGTAACTTGTCTGTCGTTTTAATGAAACATGCATAAACGAAGGATTGCTGCCTAAATATACAATATATATATATATATATATATATATATATATATATATATATATGAAAATAATTTACATAAAATAAATAGACAACACTTGTCTATATTATTTAATTATATTATATATATATATATATATATATATATATATATATATATATATATATATATATATATATATATATATATATATGGTGTCGCAGCAAAATCCGACACGTTACAAAAAAATGGCGTAGGCAACAAAAACAAAAGTTGTATATGCAGATACCCCACAGTTTATTTAGCAACAGTTAGTATTACATACTGCATTACATTATACATTTTATTTGGTTTTTTCAATGTGACCACCGCTGGCGGCGACGACAATCTCAAGGCGGGCGCGAATTTAGTCACACGATTTGGCGACCATGTCCTTGTCCATGGCGGCGAACGCCTCCACGATGGCAGCCTTCAGAGAGTCGACCGTGTTTTGGGCGTGCTTGTTGGTCTTGGCCTCGATCACGCCCTAGAAGAAATAGTCAAGGTAGTTGCAATCAGGTGAGGAGGGCGGCCACAAGTGCGGCGACCAATGGTGAGGAACATTGTTGAGCAGCCACGCCTGGGCCGTCTTGGTCTTGCATTATAAAGTACAGGCTTTCAAGAAAACAGTTGAGCAACATGCTCCATAAGTTTTCTCTGGGGTTGAGGTCAGGAGATTGGGGCGGCCATGTCATAACATTCACCTGCTTCTCATCAAAGTATTCTTTCATCAATTTTGATTTGTGACAGGGAGCATTATCCTGCATAAAAAAAGAGCTTGGTGGGGTCGATTTGCACCCTTTCAGCAGAAGGGAGCAGACAAGACTATAAAATTCTCCTTTACTGCTCGCTCCTGAGGGTCTTTTCAATAGGTTTTAAGAAACCATGTCGATGAAAAGAAAAGCATCCCCAGAACATTATACTGAACGGATGCTTGACAGTACTTACTGCTAAATTCAAAGAGCTTTCAAAGCTTCTTCTTCTTCAAATTTTAGATCGCTTATCCTTTGAATTTAGCTCAACTTTCGTTTCATCGGAGAAGAGAACATTTAGTAAAAAAAAATCAGGTGAGTCACTTTTATCGAACAGCACTGTAGTCTATCGTCATACCCAAAACGGCTATCGTATTTAAATGATATTTCATATGTACGAAAGGTACCACTATATGTCAACACATATTTCCCAAAATATTGGACCTCAAACAAGACCTTACCAGAACCTTTTCTAATCAAACTTAGGCCCCCAACCACAAATGGACTTATTGATGATTTCATGTGATACAATTTGATATTTCCATTTGAAGATCTTTTTTATTTCTATATTTTTTTGAAAATCTTCAAAATTGTATTATTATTATTATTATTATTATTATTATTATTATTATTATTACACTGGTGTCTCGCATTGACATAATCAATAGAAATTCTTTCCTTGAGACCGAATATCAACAACACTCCTCATATCTCAATAGATTTTCGTAAAATCCTCCCAGGGTAAATCATAGCAGTTTTGCCTCAATATTTTTTTTTCTAATCGATATTTCGTATTTCTAGATGATCTTTCAAGCGCAACCATTAAGACAGGAATCCCTTCCAGAATCTATAGTGTCTTCTGCTCCCGAGTTAGATCTTGGTATTTTACATTTTTTTTAAAAAGTTTCTTTGGAGAAAACCTTTGCTATTCTATATTGAATATATCATTCTCTTTCCATACCACATGCATACCTATTCAGTCTCCTCTAACTGTTGATTCGCTCGTATCAGAACGCTTCCTCACAATTCTATTTTGCTTCTCACTCTAGCAGTTTTAGTATGCTTACTGGGCCAAGCCTGCTGTGCAATATGACAGCTGCCGGGCGAGACAACTCCAGCATTGGTTTTATTCTATTACACGCCGTTATTTTCAATGTTTTGATTGAATAATTCATTAATATTATGAATGCGAGTTAATTCCAGTTTGCAAAAGCACCAGTAGTTTTATCGAGACAGGAGGACATTAAAAGTTAAAGAGCCTTTCCTGCCAATAAGACACAGTTATACCCAGCTGGATGTCAACGCAATACTTTCAGATTATTATTATTATTTTTATTTTTATTTTTCTTTGATTTCTGGCGTTTAGACATTTCTTTCCGGGTCCCGCCCAGAGACCTAATTTTAGAAAGGATATCATGAGACTTTCCACTGACAAAAAAATACATAGATAAAGCCCTTAAAGTGTGGGCTGTACTTGTCAGAACAATTTTTTGTATCTCCTTGAGGCATGGATTTCCAGGAATCCCTTCAATTAGTCTACTGCAATCTTTTCCAACCAGTCCTAGGGCTCCAACTGCAACAGGGATTGTTGATGTTCCCATATGCCACATTTTCGAGATTTCTATTTCAAGGTCCTTGTATTTTGACAGCTTTTTGAATATCTTCAAAGGTACATTGCAGTCAGCAGGGACTGCCATATCAATAAGGAGGCACCGTTTTTCTTTGTGGTCTTTAATAACAGTTTATTATTATTATTATTATTATTATTATTATTATTATTATTATTATTTCCTTTGATTTCTGTTGAATACACATTTCTTCGGGGTCCCAACCAGAGACCTAAGATTAGAATTGGCTTCATGGCAATTTCCACTAATTATTTATCTAAAAAAAAAGAAAAAACCAAGTTCACACAAAAGCTCTTTGTAATGCCTGAGAAACTTGGGAGTACAATGTGTTTTATTTTTAAGGCATTTATTATTATTATTATTATTATTATTTCTTTAAGTCAATCTTTATTCTTATTTGTTCAAGGCACTCTTTATCATTATTATTATTATTATTATTATTATTATTACCATTGGTGTATCTTATATTTCCTGGTTTGTATCCTGTAGAGCCGGGTTCAAAACATGGTCCTTAGTGCCTACAGGAGAATTGTTATTTAATTAATAGCACTTTTCTTAGTATCTGGGATGTTCATGGTAGAGCGATTTTCTGGCCAGCTTGTATGTTGATGTTACCTGTGACACTGTTAGTAAAATTTTACATTCCTTTTCTCACGAGGTACATTACTATTGGTACAGTCTCAGACTTCATTCCCCACATCCTGTTAATCTCGATTTCCAGTTCCTTGTATTTGAACAATCTCTCGATAATTTTCGTGGAGGCGTTCCTCTCAGATGGTACTGCTATGTCAATAAGCATACACATCCTGAATTTCTTGTCTTTTATGATATTATCAGATCTGTTCGCTTTTATTTCCCTGTCATTTTGAATTGGAATCCCAGTGGATAGTTACATCGTTATTTTGATTAATTAGCCCTGTTCTGGCATTTCGTCTACAGTCACTCTCTCATAGACGCGCCGTCGCCTCTCTCTGTCTTTTTTACAAATACTTTCATGGCAATTGCTCCGAGGAGCTGCATTCGCTGGTTCCCCGACTTCATGAGTTCAAGCACCCTACGAGGATGAAATCCCGCTCTCACTCTTTCACTGTTGAAACTACTAAATGTAGCCGTCTCTTCTACTCCAATAGCTTCATGTCTCGCACCTCTCGCTTGTGGAACTCCCTTCCCTATTCCAGTTTCCCTGAGAGCTATAATCTACAACTATTCAAATGTAATGTCAATCGGCATCTCTAGTTGCCTTGCCCTATCCACTATCCTTCTCCTCATCTTTTCCTCTATCACTCCTATCTGATCTTGCTCCAAATCTTCTGTAACCCCTTGCGTCTTAGTGGTTTCCCGCCTTGCTTGTGGGGAAACACTTAAAAAAAAATTATGTCTGGTTGGTGCTCATACCATGTCTCAGTGGTTTCGATTTTGTGCTTCTTGCATGTATTCCAGTGCACGTATGTCGCTACTTTGTTATTACTGTAAGTATATTCATTATTATTATTATTATTATTATTATTATTATTGTTATTATTACCTGTATTGTAAAAGGATTTATCGTAGCAAAGTACCGGCAATGTTCGTCAGCATCAACTTATCCATAATAATTAAATATGCCTCATAAAGAAATGTATAAACGCCAGAAATCAAAGGAAATAAAATTAATAATAATAATAAACACAATGATAGTCGTAATTCTACAAAGACTTAAAATTTTATGTTGATTTTTTTAAATATTTTTTACTTATATACATTTCTTAAATATAACCTGACGAAGACTGACATACTGTTGAAATATTGTTCAACATTGTTAAAATTGTCTTTTCTTTTCTTTACTTCGAACGCGTTCTTCTCTAAGCCTTACTACTACTACTATTACTACTACTGCTCCTCCTCCTCTTACTACTACTACTATTACTACTACTACTATTACTACTACTACTATTACTACTACTACTACTAATAATAATAATAATAGAATTTTAAATAATTAAATTGTATATATAGACACTATTTAGTTTCTGTTTCTTTAACTTTGGACTGGGGGAAAATCAATTTTCCTTTCTTGAAAATCGAGTCCTGGCCATATGATGGGAAACGCTACAATCTGAAGCCACTTCGTTAAATTTATTTTATTTCTATGAAAAGAGCAATTAATTCCGAAAAAAAAATTCCCATTAATCATTTTTCGTTATTATTTCCTTTAATTAAATTTTCCTAACAGCAGCCGATCTAAGTCCTGTTCAGTTTGCATGTTTTAAATTCAGAATTATGTCCGTCTTGTCATGCGCGGAATATTTGCATAATGAATTAATGTGCGCAGTCTATGGAAGCTGCTTATTTTAGTTTGAAAGCAACGTCAATAATGTAATGTTTATTTTATTTTGTTTTTCAAATGTGACAATAGAATTATTTTCAAATTTAAGTCCGTAATAATGCGTAGATCTTACAGACAGCCCGGATGGTAATAAGCTGCATAATTTGAGACGAGAATTAGGCGTCAAGTTTGAGATGATAACAAGTTAGCCTCGAAAGACATTGATACAGAGTTCAATCTTCAATCGGTAAAGACTTACGCGGATTATCTGCCTAATTAAGCTCGGCGAATAAATATCTAGACTGAATATAAAATAATTTCCATGATAGTGCAGCTTTGACTACTTATCGTATACATGATAAATGTAATGGCAAAAATGGTCATTTCCTTATAGGAAACATTCGACATACATTAACCAAATAAACATGGATGGTGATGGTAAAAATAGATGTTTCAAAACAGCTATTCATTGTATGAACAATTAGTAATGGCAATGGGAAAATTAGCGTTCCCATAGAGGAAATATTCGACATTCGTTGACCAAACAATTAGTAATGATAATTGCAAAAATAACCATTTCCATATAGGAAACATTCCAGAGAACAATAGTAAAACGTGAATTTATTCCCATATTCATAAGGTTTCGGCCGTTATACGGCCCAGGTGATTGGAATTTCGAACCGAGCCCTTTATTTCGTCCAGCGGGGTTCTAGTTCCATGTGCCATGCCTCTCCCGGATGTTTCAGTTATTTCCCTTTAACTAAACTCACGTTTTTTCGTTCACCACTCACAACTCTTTGGGTAACTAATGTCCCTATCCACTCGGCCATGTGTCATTGAGGAAATTTCAGTCACCTTAAGAAGGCGGGAACGTACAACGGCCGAAACGTCGTGAATCTGGCAATGAAGATGAGGAAAACGGTCAGAGTAATGTAAATAATGCAAATAATCATAATACCTCATCTCAGAGATACAGAGGTCGAAACGCTGTGAATATGGCAATGAAAATGAGGATAGCAATCCGAATAATGGAAATAATACAATAATCATAATCCCTCATCTCAGGGATATAGTGGCCGAAACGTTGTGAATATGGCAATGCAGATAAGGATAAGAGTCCGAATAATGTACATAATACAAGTAATCATAATACATCATCTCAGAGATATAGAGGCCGAAACGTCGTGAATATGGCAATGAAGATAAGGACAGCAGTCCGAATAATGTACATTAATACAAGTAATCATAATACCTCATCTCAGTGATATAGAGGCCGAAAGGTTGTGAATATGGCGATGCAGATAAGGATAACAGTCCGAATAATGTACATAATACTAGTAATCATCATACTTCATCTCGGAGATATCGAGAGATAATGACTGGTAGCATGCAGAAAAAAATTCGGTATTTATTGATGGAATATTTAGTAAAAGCATAATTAGCGATTTTTTATAAAGGAAACATTCGACATTCATTGAGCGAACAGTGTTGAAGGGTAATGCTCAAAATAGCTGTTTTATTACTGAAAATATTCTGTACACATTGACTGAACAATTCCTAATGTTAATTCCAAAATCAAAATTAGCCACTTCCATAAAGAAAACTTAAAATGTTTAAAGAAAAAAAAAAAACTCTTTCGATAGAGAAGACGATGAATGAAACAGTTATTAAACGAACGGATGGTGGAGGTGCATTTTTTGTCAGCAATAATACGACCCATGCAGTAGATAATACCGGATTAATTCATTATGATATCCAGATATTAAGATCTGAAGCAAAGACCTTGCTTGATATTGTAAGTCACAACTCAGTCTTGCAAGAGTTGTACTGAACAACTACGTAGATTTCATCATATATATATATATATATATATATATATATATATATATATATATATATATAAATAAAGAAATATAGGCTTAAGGTGTGCTATATTTATGGAATAAAGTGCTCAATATCAGAGATAGAGCGTGTGTAAATATAAATAAATTTATATATATATATATATATATATATATATATATTTATAATAAAATGTTTAATATTACCTTAAAATGTTACTCCATCTTAAATTGGAAACCTAAACTTTAAGTAAGAAAGATTACCCATCTAAGAATAATTACAAATTACATTCATGAATTAGATTCAAACTGATAAAGATGTTACCTTAACTGTATTTTACAATATTAAAAGAGTACTATTGGTCTGGTAAACAAACTGTTATAGTTTTAATTTTTTCTAATGCATTCTCTCTGAATGTGTTAATAAATACAGTATTTAACTTATATTAAATCCCTAAATTATTTGTAAAAAAAAGTTAAATATTTAAATTGCTAGCAAGCATCAAATTAACTTCTTCGTGGATTTTTTAGACATTTAAATTACTATCAAACATTAAATCTAATTTTTACATAAATTGCTAAAACTTACCACCCCTCTCTTTCCTATGTAAAACCTATTTACAGCCTCTTTCTCTTTACTCCCCTCTTCTTTCTTTTTCCTTTTCCTTTTCTTTCTTCTCCCCTCCCATTTCACTATATCACTTCCGTTAAGTTAACCGTTTAAATTGGTCAAGTTCTGGTCACTCCTCCTCCCCCAATACTATGTATGATTGAGAGAGAGATATATTAAATTAAACCCTCCCTAAACTCTACCATGTCTCTCTAACCACTCTATATTACACTCTCTGTTAAATTACAAAAACTTACACGACCCATCAATTTTCATTTCATTTTTCGTTTCATCTTTTGGAAGTGCTATCTGATATTCCGGCGCCATTTAAAAGAGCTCTGGTGAAATAAATTATTATAATGGAACCTTAAAGTTGTATATATATATATATATATATATATATATATATATATATATATATATATATATATATATATTGATGCATGTTTCATTAAATAATATAGACAAGTGTTGTCTATTTATTTTAAGTAAGTTCCTTTCATATTGTCTGATAAGCTTAATAACATTATCACTGAAACACGAAAGGAAATCACCATATTGATACATGTTTAAATCCAATCTAAGCTTTCGGCTTACATAACCCATTATCAAAGATGACAATTACATTTCAATATATCAAACAATACATAGACGAAACAATAATGATAATCTGTTTTTGTTGCATGAAAAATTTCAAAACGACGACTAACTCGTGTATACGAGACGTCGTGAAAGCGAGTTTGTGATGTGACCAACATAAATATTATTTAATCCATTGGAGCTACAATCTCCCAAAGGGCACTTGATTTTGTAAACTATATTGTTTGTTTTTTCCAATCGCTAACGGAGAGCGGGGGAGAATGACTGCGAATAATTATGTTGGATATACTAGATTTAGTGTAGTATATGATTAACCTATTTTTTTTCCTAGGAACCCTTGTAGATATATTAGTATTTACTAATTTTTAATATATTTTCATCTTGTTTATAATTAGTATGCATCAACCATTCGCCCTTGCATGGAGTATTGCTGCCATATATGGGCTGGAGCACCTTCTGCTTACCTCGGAGTTCTTGACAAGATCCAGAGAAGGATATGTAATCTAATTGGCCCTGATCTAGCGTCTTGTTTGCAGTCACTATCTCACAGACGCGCTGTCGCCTCTCTCTGTCTTTTCTACAAATACTTCCATGGTAACTGCTCTGATGAGCTGCTCTCCCTGGTTCCCAGACTCCATGAATTCAAGCGCCCTACGAGGCTGGCATCCCGCTCTCACCCTTACACCGTAGAAACCTTCAAATGTAGCCGTCTCTTCTACTCCAATAGCTTCATACCTCGCACCTCTCGCCAGTGGAACACCCTCCCCAATTACTGTTTCCCTGAGAGCTATAATCTCCAACTATTCAAATGTAATGTCAATTGACATCTCCAATTACCTTGATCTACCCTCTATCCTTCTCCTCTTCCTTTCTCCTATCACTCTTATCTGCTCTCGCTCCAAATCTTCCGCAACCCCCTGCATCCTAGTGGCTTCACGCCTTGCTTGGGGCACAATGCTTAAAAAAAAAAATTGACAACGATATATGAGATTAATATGTTTGGGATTAGTTGAAGCAGTATTATGTTCTGTTTGCATAGTATTAAGACTTCTAAGAAAGTATTTTATTTGTTCATCAACTATATAGTTTGGAAAACTATTATTAATAAGTTTTTGTTTTATATTCTTTAGTTAACTGTAAAAAATCTGTTTTGTAGATGAATTAGTTTCTGCACGATATTAGATTTTTTATAATTGCTATTTTGTAGTAATATGGAGATTCGCTTTTGTAGTTAAGTGTACATGAATTTATGCTGGTAGTTTTTGTATGGCGAAATAGTAAATTTGATATTATTTGTGTTTATCAATATGTCAAGGAAGAGAATTTTATTAGTAGTACTGAGTTCATACGTGAATTTAAGGACAGAATTATTTTGGAAATGTTTTTGAAGTTGGAAGTATTTCGTCTGTATTTTTAACTAACATAAGGATATCATCAACATATCTTAGATAGATGGAAGGTTTTTTAAGATCTGTGAATATCTTATTTTCGAGGTTCGACATGTAGAAATTGCTAAATGTCGGACCCAGTACTGAACCCATGGAGACACCAGCACGTCGTATATATATATACATATATATATACTAGCAGTAGAGCCCGGCGTTGCCCAGGGATATAACAGAAAGAGATAGATATAGTATCCACCATCATAAAGACTGAAAAATAAAATTTACAAAGATTATTGTTTAAGGTTGACGGACACGCATGTCTTAATTTTTTTTTTTTTTTTTTTTTACGAATTGGTCAAACCCAAACTCAAACAAAAACATTGTTTTCAATCGTTATGAGTCTACTGATTGAATAGAATTTTATTATAAATAATTGTCTTGTAAATGGAATTTTTAAAGCATTCTGAATGTTAAAAATAAAGAAAAAAGTGTGCAAGAGAATAAGAAACACTACCTGCCAAAGAAAAGTTTTGTTGAAATCGGTTGAAAAATGTAGGTAGCCTTTCTGTAATCTTTTAGTTTTACAATTTATGATTTTTATTTATTGAATACAGTTTAAAAAATGCATATTTTGCTTGTGGTAATTCATAATTACAATTCTGATTTGAATATATTTTCCACTCGTTGTTTCTAATACAAAAAATATTAACTTTATTTGGGTTTATTAATTATCATCTAACAAATCTTATTCATTTAGTAACCTTTCTGTAATAATAATCTTTTACAATTTATGATTTTTACTTATTGAATACAGTAAAAAAATTGGACACCATGTGTATTTAAAGTAGTTTCCCGTTCCGGTTATTATTTTTTAGTTAGGACTTGTGTATGTTTAGATTTCATTATCTTTCCCTAAAGATAAAGAATTTATCCGATGTTAGTATTCGTACAATCAGTAGAGATCGTTAGATTATTGTTTAAGGTTGACGGACACGCATGTCTTAATTATTTTTTTTTTTTTATTTTTTTTACGAATTGGTCAAACCCAAACTCAAACAAAAACATTGTTTTCAATCGTTATGAGTCTACTGATTGAATAGAATTTTATTATAAACAATTGTCTTGTAAATGGAATTTTTAAAGCATTCTGAATGTTAAAGATAAAGAAAAAAGAGTGCAAGAGAATAAGAAACACTACCTGCCAAAAAAAAAAAAAATTGATGTTTTGTTTTATCGGCTGAAAATATAGGAAATCCGCTCCCATATTTAAAGTAACCCCAACACGCACAAACAACCCGATGTGAGTTGTCCCCCTTCTATTTTCACGATGTCTCCTAATCGTGTTTTCAAATTGATTTTGTGCAAAAACAATTATATTTTTCCCATTTTTGGCGCTGTTAGAACCACCACAAGGTAATTTTATGTAGTCCTGTGAAGTTTTGTTGAAATCGGTTGAAAAATGTAGGAAATCCGATCCAATATATAAACGTTACACACACACACACACACACACACAATCTGCATTTTATAATAAGTAAGATATATATATATATATATATATATATATATATATATATATATTATTACTTTGATCTAAGAAAGTGACTTCCGTAGTACAAGGTAATAGTAGTTTCCATAATATATTAGGATTAATTTTAAGTGGGGATAAAGATGAGTTACTGTATATATTTCTTATAATTATGTCAATAGTTTCACTAACAGGGACATTGGTAAATAAGTTTTCAACATCAAGTGAAGCCATGATTTCATTGTCAGGTTTTTCACTTTTTAGGATTTGGATTACTTCTAATGTTGACTTAACACTATATTTTCTAGGGAGGTAAAGAGTAATGAGTTGATTAATGTATTTTGTTAGATGATATACAGGAGTTAGAATTTGCGATATGATAGGACGGAGAGGATAGTTAGGTTATATTGTAGACCCGGTTACATATACGGCACTATAAAAACACATAAACACATAAAAGACTCTCCCGTCGTATTCGACGTATGAACGTCAAGCAGCTCAGTTCCTAACTCTGACACCAGCATATATGATTTGATTTTATTAGTGGAGGCTTTGTGCAGAACCAACATGGGCCGAATACGTGCCACAAATTTCTCAAACGAACCTTCACTTGTTTTAAATTTAAAGTTGTCCTTCTCCTAGACCAGTTGCCATCCAAGGCTGTAAAACCTTATTTGTCCTGCTATTTACCCATATCATATTAGAATGTAAAATATATTTTATTTTATGGTCTCTTTCTGCTTCTTTTGCGTCCTGTTATACCAGAACAAATCTCGCTAAGCCGGCATTGGTTTAGAAACTAGAATGTTTGCATCATTTTCTTTTACCTCACAAAGACGAGACAATTGACCCTCCTTCGAATTGATTCCAGAAAGTGATCAAGAACATGTCAATTCTGGCAAAAGTTTGATAAAGATCAGATGAAAGAGTCGATTGATAGATACCTAAAAAGGGTAGATATCTATGAGTAGAATCTTCACTGAAAGATAAAAGACGTAGATAAAAGATCGTATGACATATAAATGTCATGAAATCGCGTCATACATCAGTTGAGACGCAGATAAATAATAATGACAAGTAACAAAAAAAAAAAATGATTCGTCTCTTCCGGACGTGACAAGACAAAATGGGAAAATATTAAATGTAAATAGAAATAAAAAATGATAATAATAATAATATATAAAATAAATCCCCGAATGTCCAATATTATTATTATTATTATTATTATTATTATTTGTGTATGTTATATTTCCTGTGTTGTATCCTGTAGAGTCGGACCCAAACTATGGGAGAATTTTCATTTAATTGATAGCACTTTTTTTTTGTATATGTGATTTTCTTAGTAGGGCGATCTTCTAGGCAACTTGTATGTTGATTTTACCTGGGACACTGTTAGTAAAAATGCCCATGCCTTTTCTCACGAGGCCCACAGCTCCAATTACTGTTGGTACATTCTTAGTATTCATTCCCCACATCCTGTTCATCTTGATCTCCAGTATACGTTTCGACATCTATATCTCTGAGATGAGGTATTATGATTACTTGTATTATTTACATTATTGTATTTGGACAATTTCTCGATAATTTTCATGGGGGTGTTTATCTCAGATGATATTGCTTTGTCAATAAGGATAAACTTCTTGAATTTCTTGTTTTTTTAATGTTATATCAGATCTGTTGGCTTTATTTCCCTGTCAGTTTGAATTGGTATGTCCCAGAGGATAGTTACATCGTTATTTTCCTTACCTGTGTCTGGTTGGTGGTCACTCAATCTCTCAGTGGTTTCGATTTTGTGTATTTTGCATATTTTCTAATGCAGATATGTCGCTACCTTGTTATGCATGTGGGTATATTCATTTCTTGCTAGTTCCGGATATCCTGACATAATATGGTCGACAGATTCATTATATTTTCTGCAGATGCCGTATTTCGGGTTCGTTCCATTCTTGATTGTGTGACAATGATAGGATCTGGTTGCGAGGCTTTGATCCTGAGCTATAATAATTAGGCCTTTTGTGTTACCTTTCAACCGTGTGCTACTAAGCCACTTATGTGTTTTCTATTAGTCTACAACTGTTTCTTTCGTTCTGTCTAGGTATTTGCCAAGAAACCCCATGTCCTCTCAGTTCTTTTGTAACTACATTTGGCCAAGTTGTTTCGCTTTCTGTTTTACCCATTTGGCGTAGATAGCATTCGTTTCGGCTTTGTTGTTTGGGTTTCGGGCATATTAAGCTGTTTCTCGAAGAGTGCAGCTTCTTTGTTGATGGAATGTTTTATTATTATTATTATTATTATTATTATTATTATTATTATTATTAACGTAAAAAATAACGGTAATTTTTAGAAAGTTTTAACATTGAGATGAAATGAAACAAAAGCCTTGAAACAATGTATTGTAATTCAGTAAAGCAGATTTGAAGAATTCACAACCAAAATAGAGAGAAATGAAGAACTCAATCAATCCGTTTTTAGACGTTCAATATCTATGATGCATTGATTACTCCTGATATTATATAAACCGTTTTTTTTTTTTTTTTGCTCGATATCTTTCGATGTTAAAAATGGTGGGTTTAATATACAATTGGAAATATCTCTGGGAAGAAAAAGATTAACAACAGTGCGCCAAAGACAGTGACGAATCGCCTATTTCAAGATCAAATTGAAGCAAGAATATCACTAAAAACACACAGTTATCTGAGTGCCTCACATGAAATGCTTTACAAAATAAGACTGTAATCTATGAAACGTAGGAGTAAAGTAACGGGGTAATTAATCGCTTCATTTTGCTCGGAAACTAATTCTGTCTAAATGTCGATATTTTCTTTGTATAGACTATGAAAACAATTAAGTGAAGTAATCACTCATAAATTTAGAAACTTTACTTGATTTATCGCACTTCCCACTACAGTTAGGAGATAAAATATATAAATAAATACATATTGATAATTATTACATGGTTTGAAGATTATTATTGAGAGAGAGTGTATCACCCCAACAAATTGACAGGTGGATACAAATATATGAAGCATAATATACCCATTATGACATTTTTTTATCATTATTATTAATATTTCTTTTGATTTCTGTTGTATGCACATACTGCCAAGAAAATCTACTTACTAGGTAGATTCCAGATACTAAGAAAAGTGGAAAAGTGAAAAATGACAGTTTTCCTATAGAGCCTAAGGACCATAGTTTAGACCCAACTCTACAGGACACAAAGCAGGAAACATAACACACGAACAACAACAATAATAATAATAACAACAACAAAAACAACAACAATAATAGTGTCCCAGGCAACATGAACATAGAAGTTGCCCATAAGATCACCCTACTAGGAACATCACATATACTATGAAAAGTCCTAACAATTAAATGACTATTTTTCTATATAGGTCTCAAGGACCATAGTTTGGACCCATCTCTACAGGATACAAAGCAGGAGACATAACACACAAATAATAATAATAATAATAATAATAATAATAGTGTCCCAGGTAACATCAACATAAAAGTTACCCAGAAGATCACCCTACTAGGAACATCCCATAAAAGTGCTAACAATTAAATGAAAATTCTCTTATCGGGCCTAAGGGCCATAGTTTGAACCCGGCTCTATTGGACACAAAGCAGGAAAATTAACAAACAAACGAATAATAATAATAATAATAATAATAATAATAATAATAATAATAATAATAATCGGTATTATGTTAATCAAAACAAAAATAAATAAATAAGTAAACGATAAGACATCAAAAGGTTGAAAGTAGATATTCCGGATAACATTACAATAATGATTTCTCCCAGAGGAGCACAGTCGATGGTGATGATCACGTCTACAATAACGACGAAGACTTTTGTAAAATAAATATATATATATAAATATATATATATATATATATATATATATATATATATATATATATATATATATATATATATATATATATTTTTTTTTTAGGCCCAGGAAAGCAGAAAACAGTAAGAATATCAATAGAATTAGGAATCATGACGATTATTTTGATAAAAGAGAATCTATGAATGAAGCGTTTTTTCATACAAAAGGATTTAGAAAATAAATAAAAAATACGGTCAAAAGAAAAAAAAAAGTATTCCGAAGAAATTCCAGGAACCGAGACGCGATGGCAATGGCTTAAAAGAAACAATCTCATTAATTTTGAAGTAACCTGTGCTTCAGCTTAGTATTGATTTTTTTTTTTTTTTTTGCCAAAGAGGTTGGCAAAGGTTCGTGCACATCCAATGGACGGCAACAATTTTCAATGTTCCCTGGTTGAAATAATTTAACAGATGCACTACCTATTTGGAAGATAATGGCCGCTTTGCTTTGCTTTACGAACGAGCTTTCATTGGAGTTGCAGGTTGGATTTAATTAGAAATCGCTGATATCCTCAGCCCAGGGTGGGGACTTGGCCACGGCTGAAACCATTGATCGAATAATGACATGTTTGAAGAGAGCCTGATTTTTCCGTCGGGTATTATTAAGAACACTGTAGAAAGAGCGAAGAATGAAAGGAAGTAAAGTAAAATTAGATAGATAGATAGATAGATAGATAGATAGATAGATAGATAGATAGATAGATAGATAGATAGACAGAAAAAAACAAAAAAATTCGAAAAAGAAAGGAAAAAAGAAAAGACGATTAACTTTAGAAAGAGTAAAATAAAAATAAGAAAAGCATGAAAGAAAGATATGTGAAATTATATATATAGATAGATAGATAGATAGATAGATAGATAGATAGATAAAAAATTGAAAGAAAATGAATAAAAATTTAAAAATTTGAAATGCAATTGAATTCAGAAAAAGTAAAATAACAAAAAAAGCAAAAGAATAAATGAAAAGAGAAATTATATATATATATATATATATATATATATATATTATATATATATATATATATATATATATATATATATATATATATATATATATATATATATATATATATATATAAAGAGAGAGAGATAGATTAATATAAACACCTTTCGATAGATAGATAGATAGATAGATAGATAGATAGATAGATAGATAGATAGATAGATAGATAGACAAAATTACAAGAAAAACTGATAAAAATTGAAAAAGAAAGGAAAAAAGAAAAGACGATTAACTTTAGAAAGAGTAAAATAAAAATAACAAAAGCATGAAAGAAAGATATGTGAAATTATATATTTAGATAGATAGATAGAATTAAAAAAATTTGAAAGAAAATGCAATTGAATTCAGACAAAGTAAAATAACAAAAATAACAAAAGAATGAATGAAAAGGAAATTATATATATATATATATATATATATATATATATATATATATATATATATATATATATATTATGTATTATATTATATATAAAGAGAGAGAGAGAGAGAAAAGAGATAGATTAATATAAACGTCTTTAGATAGATAGATAGATAGATAGATAGATAGATAGATAGATAGATAGAAAGAATTAAAAGAAAAACTGATAAAAATTTAAAAACAGAGGAAAGAAAGAAAGAAAGAAATAAAGAAAGAAAGAAAGAAAGAAAGAAAGAAAAGTGATATTCGAAAAATGGAGGAAACAAGCAAGAAAGAAAGAAAGGAAAAATTGAAAAAGAATAAGGATAAATAACCGGGTTTTGGAGGGGGGGAATGAAACAGTAGAATAGAAGAAAAGTAAAGAAGAAGAAAGAAATTAAACCGGAAAAGAAAAATAAGAGATAATGAAATAAACTACAAGAACAAAAAAAAAAATGAAGGAAAGAAAGAAAGAAAAGGAAAAGTGATATTCGAAAGCTAAACATAGTAAAACAGAAAGGAAAGAGGAATGAAAAAATGAAGAAAGAAAAGAGGAATGAAAAAATGAAGAAAGAAAAGAGGAATGAAAAATGAAGAAAGAAAAACGAGGAAAAAACGAAGAAAGAAAAGAGGAATGAAAAAATGAAGAAAGAAAAGAGGAATGAAAAAAAAAGAAAAGAAAATGAAAACATGAAAAAGGAAAAAGGAAAAAACGAAGAAAGAAAAGAGGAATGAAAAATGAAGAAAGAAAAAGAGGAAAAAAATGAAGAAAGAAAAGAGGAATGAAAACATGAAGAAAGAAAAAGGAGGAAAAAACGAAGAAAGAAAAGAGGAATGAAAAAATGAAGAAAGCAAAGAGGAATGAAAAAATGAAGAAAGAAAAGAGGAATGAAAACATGAAGAAAGAAAAAGGAGGAAAAAACGAAGAAAGAAAAGAGGAATGAAAAAATGAATAAAAAGAAAGAAAAAAGAGCGAACGAAGAAAATGAAAACAGAAAAAAAAGAATAAAACTACAAAATAAAGACAAAGTCGAATAACCTGAATGAAAAATATTTTAGAAAGAAGAATGTAAGATAAAATCAAAGAAATACCAATAGAGCTAAAATACGTTATTTTGAATCCCGTAACGGCTAAGGTTCCTAGGCGATCCACACGTACTGCAGCCGAAAAAGCAGTGGTATTTCTTTAGCAAACTAGCCTAACACATCACTGTTTTCCTTCTCCTAAACTGGTTTCCAGCCAGTCACAACTGCTATTTACCGATTAAAGTGTATTTTCTAGTAAGATAATAAAAAGGAACTACAATGGCATTCGAACTCTTATTTTTTTTTTATTTCGAGCCCCTATTACACCACCACGTATCCACAAAAGCTTACATGAAATTACTAAATAAGAAAGAAAGAAAAATAATCTAAAAGGCAACATGAGAATAAAGGAAGAAAAAAATAACAAAAAAGAAAGGAAAAGAAAGTAAATAATGTAAAATGTTATCAATAAAAACATTAGAAAAGAATAAAAAAGGAAAAGAAAAAAGAAAGAGTATGAAAAACAAAAGCACAGACACGGGACTGAAAAATGAAAGTCTTTCAAAATTCTTGATAGGAAACGAAAAAAAAAATGGTCGAATGTCTGATAAGGGATAAAAGTGATAACGAAATAGCCAATAAGAATTAATTTAAAATAAAATGAAAGGAAACAGATAAAAAGGAGGTGTTGAAGAAAGAAAATTGGAAGAAAAAAATAATTAAAGAAAAGAAAAAGTACTAAAATAAGAAAGAATATAAAATGAATGAAAACGGTGAGGATTTAATTCAAGATAAAAAAAGAAGATAAAACAAGGAATGAAATAAACAAAGAAAGAAAGAAGCAAGGAAGAAATGTTTAAAGAAGAAATTGGAAATCACTCTTGCAAGTGAAAGAAAAAAGAAAAGCGAATGTTAATAAAGATTAATACGTAGGAAGAAAGGTTTAAGGCTGTTCTACAAATACTTTCATGGTAATTTTTCCGAGGAACTGCATTCGCTGGTTCCGAGACTTCATGAGTTCAAGCGCCCTACGAGGCTGGCATCCCGCTCTCACCCCTTCACTGTCGAAACTCCTAAATATAGCCGTCTCTTCGACTCTAATAGCTTCATGTCTCGAACTTCTCGCCTGTGGAACTCCCTTCCCTATTCCAGTTTCCCTGAGAGCTATAATCTCCAGCTATTCAAGTGTAATGTCAATCGACATCTATCCACTACCCTTCTCCTCATACCCTCTTCTATCACGTCTATCTGATCTCGCTCTATATTTCTGTAACCCCTTGCGTCCTAGTGGCTTCCCAACTTGCTTGGGGTGAAATGCTTAAAAAAAAAAAAAAAAAAAACTAGCTTAAACGCCGCCCTATCTGGCGGCATTTAAGCTAGCTTCTCTTCAGTGTTCTTGATTGGGCTTTCATCGCAATAGTTAGCTAGGAGTAGATGCGATAGACAGCAATAACCTACAGAAAAACTCAAAATTGATCGCTGTATTTAAGTATTGCATTAATATTTAATCTTATCTATTAAAAGTTCAACGATCATTTTTCTGTCGCCACTTAATTTGAAGAGAATTAGGTCCTCACTTTCCGTACAAACTATTATTGTTGTTTCATGGGTGACTTACGCTGGATTTCGCAGTTAATTTCGATTATTCCCAAATTTATTTCCAAGTTATAAAAATTCGTCGCAAAAATTACCGAAAACAATCGCAGTAATGACAAATTGGGAATCCAGATTTTCAGGATTGTTTGTCCGGATCCGACCCGGACTGTTTTTAATTTGCTCACGGAGTTGACCTGATTCCAAAATGGTATGCTATATTGGGCTATGGTCTCTAGGAGTAAAGTTGAAAAAGTGACACACTGACACACTAATATTCGCATTTATTTATATAGAAGAAAATGAGATATTTAATAGTTAGAGAGTTGTGTCCCTTTAATTGAAAAATGAGAGAGTGACACAGACATTCGCATTTATTATATACATGAAGAAGATAAGATATTTAATTTTTTTTAAGCGACCCCCCCCCACAAGCATGGCGGGAGTATTACTAGTACGCAAAGGATTACAGAGACTGGAAGTAAGAGTAAAGAGACGTGATTGAAGAAAGGATAAAGAGAACGACTGGGAATTACATCAAGACATCAGAAGATGTCGATTGACCTTACATTTGAAAATTTGAAGACTATAACTGTCAGGGAAGCAAGTAAGAAGAAGGGTGTTCCACAGACGGGAAGTGCGAGATATAAAGCTATTGGAGTAGAAGCGAGTGTTGTGTGGTTTTAATTGAAAAAGTGTGACACACTGACACTCGCATTCATTATACAGATAAAGAAGTTGAGACATTTCAAAATTAGATAGTTGTGTCCCTTTAATTAAAAAAGTGTGAAACACTGACATAAGGACATTCGCATTTATTATGTAGAAGAAGATGAGATATTAAATGTTAGAGAGTTGTGTCTTTTAATTGAAAAAGTGAGACACGTAGACATTGGCATTTATTATATAGATAAATGAATTTAAAACGTGAAAGAAGAACTGAAAGTAATAAAAATGTTAAAAAATGAAAAATAACAGTGAGATGAAAAAAAAAGAAAAAAGAAATAAATAAATAAAAGAAAATATCGGTAATAGAAAGAAAGGAAAGTAGATGGAGCATTTAAAAGAAAGTATCAATGACAAAAAGAAAGAAAACTGCACTTGTAAATACAAAAAGAAGTTAAAAAGAAAGAAAGGAGAAGAAAATATGATAAATCGAAAGAAAGAAAGAAAGAACGAAAGAAAGAAAGAACGAAAGAAAGAAAGAAACAAAGACATATAGAAACAGAGAACGAAATACGGAAAGAAAGAAAGGAAATAGAAAAAAGAAAGAAGGAAAGGCAAATAGAAACAAGGAACTAAACAGAGAAAGAAAGAAAATAAAAAGAAAGAAAGAAAGAAAGAAAGGCAAATAGAAACAAAGAACTAAACAGAAAAAAGAAAATAAAATAAAAAGAAAGAAAGAAAGGCAAATAGAAACAAAGAACTAAACAGAGAAAGAAAGAAAATAGAAAGAAAGAAAGAAAGAAAAAGGCAAATAGAAACAAAGAACTAAACAGAGAAAGAAAGAAAAAAAAAAAAAACTAAAACAGAGAAAGAAAGAAAAGAAAGAAAAAGGCAAAAGGAACTAGAAACAAAGAAAAATAAACAGAGAAAGAAAGAAAATAAAAAAGAAAGAAAGAAAGGCAAATAGAAACAAAGAACTAAACAGAGAAAGAAAGAAAATAAAAAGAAAGAAAGAAAGAAAGAAAGGCAAATAGAAACAAAGAACTAAACAGAGAAAGAAAGAAAATAAAAAGAAAGAAAGAAAGGCAAATAGAAACAAAGAACTAAACAGAGAAAGAAAGAAAGAAAATAGAAAGAAAGAAAGAAAGAAAGAAAAGGCAAATAGAAACAAAGAACTAAACAGAGAAAGAAAAAAAATAGAAAGAAAGAAAGAAAGGCAAATAGAAACAAAGAACTAAAACAGAGAAAGAAAAAGAAAGAAAATAAAAAGAAAGAAAGAAAGAAAGAAAGGCAAATAGAAACAAAGAACTAAACAGAGAAAGAAAGAAAATAAAAAGAAAGAAAGAAAGGCAAATAGAAACAAAGAACTAAACAGAGAAAGAAAGAAAATAGAAAGAAAGAAAGAAAGAAAGAAAGGCAAATAGAAACAAAGAACTAAACAGAGAAAGAAAGAAAATAAAAAGAAAGAAAGAAAGAAAGGCAAATAGAAACAAAGAACTAAACAGAGAAAGAAAGAAAATAAAAAGAAAGAAAGAAAGAAAGAAAGGCAAATAGAAACAAAGAACTAAAAAGAGAAAAAGAAAGAAAATAAAAAGAAAGAAAGAAAAAAGGCAAATAGAAACAAAGAACTAAACAGAGAAAAGAAAGAAAATAAAAGAAAGAAAAAAGAAAGAAAGAAAGAAAAGAACAAATAGAAAAAGAAAGAAAATAAAACAGAGAAAGAAAGAAAATAAAAAAGAAAGAAAGAAAAATAAAAAGAAAGGCAAATAGAAACAAAGAACTAAACAGAGAAAAGAAAGAAAATAAAAGAAAGAAAGAAAGAAAGAAAGGCAAATAGAAACAAAGAACTAAACAGAGAAAGAAAGAAAATAAAAAAAAAAGAAAGGAAGGCAAATAGAAACAAAGAACTAAACAGAGAAAGAAAGAAAATAAAAAGAAAAGAAAGAAAGAAAGGCAAATAGAAACAAAAAGAAGAACTAAAACAGAGAAAGAAAGAAAAAAGAAAAAGAAAGAAAGAAAGAAAGAAAGGGCAAATAGAAACAAAGAACTAAACAGAGAAAGAAAGAAAAAAAAAAGAAAGAAAGGAAGGCAAATAGAAACAAAGAACTAAAACAGAGAAAGAAAGAAAATAAAAAGAAAGAAAGAAAGAAAGAAAGGCAAATAGAAAACAAAGAACTAAACAGAGAAAGAAAGAAAAAAAAAAGAAAAGAAAGAAAGAAAGAAAGGCAAATAGAAACAAAGAACTAAACAGAGAAAGAAAAAAAATAAAAAGAAAAGAAAGAAAGGCAAATAGAAACAAAGAACTAAAACAGAGAAAGAAAGAAAATAAAAAGAAAAAGAAAGAAAGGCAAATAGAAACAAAGAACTAAACAGAGAAAAGAAAGAAAATAGAAAGAAAGAAAGAAAGAAAGAAAGGCAAATAGAAAAAAAGAACTAAACAGAGAAAGAAAGAAAATAAAAAAAGAAAGAAAGAAAGAAAGGCAAATAGAAACAAAGAACTAAACAGAGAAAGAAAAGAAAATAAAAAAAAGAAAGAAAGAAAGAAAGGCAAATAGAAACAAAAGAACTAAACAGAGAAAGAAAGAAAAATAAAAAAGAAAGAAAGAAAGGCAAATAGAAAACAAAGAACTAAACAGAGAAAAAAAAAGAAAATAAAAAGAAAGAAAGGAAGGCAAATAGAAACAAAGAACTAAACAGAGAAAGAAAGAAAATAAAAAGAAAGAAAGAAAGAAAGGCAAATAGAAACAAAGAACTAAACAGAGAAAGAAAGAAAATAAAAAGAAAGAAAGAAAGAAAGAAAGGCAAATAGAAACAAAGAACTAAACAGAGAAAGAAAGAAAATAAAAAGAAAGAAAGGAAGGCAAATAGAAACAAAGAACTAAACAGAGAAAGAAAGAAAATAGAAAGAAAGAAAGAAAGAAAGAAAGGCAAATAGAAACAAAGAACTAAACACGGAAAGAAAGAAAATAAAAAGAAAGAAAGAAAGAAAGAAAGAAAGGCAAATAAAAACAAAGAACTAAACAGAGAAAGAAAGAAAATAAAAAGAAATAAAGAAAGGCAAATAGAAACAAAGAACTAAACAGAGAAAGAAAGAAAATAGAAAGAAAGAAAGAAAGAAAGGCAAATAGAAACAAAGAACTAAACAGAGAAAGAAAGAAAATAGAAAGAAAGAAAGAAAGAAAGAAAGAAAGAAAGGCAAATAGAAACAAAGAACTAAACACGGAAAGAAAGAAAATAAAAAGAAAGAAAGAAAGAAAGAAAGGCAAATAGAAACAAAGAACTAAACAGAGAAAGAAAGAAAATAAAAAGAAAGAAAGAAAGGCAAATAGAAACAAAGAACTAAACACGGAAAGAAAGAAAGAAAGAAAGAAAGAAAGAAAGAAAAGGAAAGAAAGGCAAATAGAAACAAAAAACGAAATACGAAAAGTAAGAAAGAAAAATAGAAACAAAGAAGGAAAGAAAGAAAGAAAGAAAGAAAGAAAGAAAGAAAGAAAATTAGATGTGATATTTAAAAGAATATATCAGTGACTAAAATAAAGAAAAAGATTTTGTAATAATAGAATTAAGAAAGAAAATAACAGGGGAAAAAAATAAATTAAAAAAAAAAGGAAAATGCTATGCTTGACATAAAGAAAGAGAACCAGAAAAAAAGACCGTAAAAATTATTAATAGAAAGAAAGGATGAATATAAGAGCGAATGAGAGACAAAAGCATTTGCAAATGTTGAAGTAAACGAGGACAAAGGAAAGAAAAGAAAATCCGATAGTTGACGTTAAATAAAGAAAGAAAGAAAATATAATATTAAAAACAAAGACGAACGAATTGGTGAAACAGTAACACTTATTTGTAAGAGATAAAGAAAATGAAAAATAATCTGATAATATAATGAATTAAAGAAAAAAAAAATAAAGATGAGCTTTTAAACAGAAATATATAGAATGAATAAATCATAAATGAATGAATGAATAAGAATGAAAGTAAATATGAGAAGGTCGAGTCATGTGAAGAAAACTACAATGAATATTTTATCAAAGGCGCTTACCTGAAAGCTGGAAGGCCGATTGGCTACTGTTTGCAATAACAATGAAAACATTTGGAAATAAATAAAAGATAAAGAAAATATACCGGGGAATAGGAAAGATAAAATATTGGAGCAAAGAGGCCAAATTCTGGTTGAAACAGACTTGAAGTCACAGGCAAAAAAGCAACAATACGGAAAAATAAAAGAATCTACCACGTAGCAGGCTTGGAACTTTCCGATGACTGAGATTGGGAGCTAGTTCGCGCGATGGTGTTCGGATTTAGGTTAAAAAAACAAGAACTTACCTATAATGTTCTGAGGACTTGCGTATCAACACAGGAATGCAACAGTCTAATCAACGATTAAACTCGATATTCAAGTCTGAAAACTGCGTTTGAGCAGGACATATACTATTGGCATTCAGCGTTGATACTGATGTCCACAGTGTTTATATTGATTTCTGATCTACTCCTGATACTGGGAACATTTGACCCATAAATAAACTATATCTTAAAAATATATTTGATCACGCACACAAGCACGTAGGTATATATATATATATATATATAGTACAGTATTTACATTAGTCGAAATAAAGGGTTCAGTTCGAAATTCCAACCACCTGAAGAAGGCCTGAGCGTACAACGGCCGAAACGTTGTGACAAATATGGCGACAAAGATGAGGACAATAGTCCGACTAATGTAAATACTGTACATAATACCTCATCTCAGAAATATAGACAAACTATATATATATATATATATATATATATATATATATATATATATAAATACATATTTACATACACACACACACACACACACACACACACACATATATATATATATATATATATATATATATATATGGGATACCAACATATAAATATTGATATATCAAGAAAGTTCTTTAATAAAGTGCTAAAAAATTTCGTATCTGTCTATATTTCTCGGATAAGGTATTATGCGCACTATTTACATTATTCGGACTATTCTCCTCATCTTTGTCTATTTATTTATTACAACGTTTCAGCCGTTGTACGCTCCGGCCTTCTTCAGGTGGTTGGAATGTCGGACTGAACCCTTTTGTGTGACGCGTTTCGTCGCTTAGTACTTTATCGAACAAGAGAAACTACCTATTCAAGAAAAGTACATCGCTCTAAAGGAAGCAGATTCCTGTCAAGAGACATATTTTGTTTTATTAAAATATGGAAAATAACGTTTATAGCAAGAATATCTATATATATATGCATGTGTGTATGCATGCATATGTGTGTGTGCATTTAGGCAGCAAATTCTCTTATAAATATGTTAGATTGAATAAATTACAGACATTATCTCTGCTAATTTTTAATAAAATCTGTTCATACTCACGAATAACCCTCCGTGTATTGATGTTAAATGATGAGAGAGAAATGTGCTATGGTTTTTAAATTACTTTTATTTTCATTTCCCAAGTACTTTCGATCTTCTTCCAAGATCATCTTCAGGGGTGCAAGTAGCACAAAACTATATGTTCTTCGTCTTCTGCTGTGGCCCGGAATTGAACTCACAACTCAAGGATACATGGTCTAGTTGATAAAGACGTTGGTTAGATCCAGTGACTAGACCCAAAGAGTTGTGTGTGTAATACCAGGCCACAGTAGTAGTGAACCAAAATCTTGAAGAATTGCGGTTAAAGGGAAATAACTAAGACATCCGGAAGGAGCATGGCACGTGGAACTAGAACAATCTACCCCGCTGGACGAAATAAAGGATCCGGCTCAAAATTCCAATCAACTGAAGAAGGCTGGAGCGTACAACAGTCGAAACGTTGTGAATATGACAAGGAAGGTGAGGATAAGTATGATTAATGTAAATGAAGGTTTACCTGTTTTTATAGTTGTTATATTTCTTTATTACCATTTTACGGTAATGCATATGTTTTTTCTATGCCTTCAATTTTTGTTATAAATTGTTGTTTTATACTGTTTGCATTTATCGGTCTAATAAATTGCTGTAACCCATGAGGACATATTTAAATTTAATAATTTACGGTAGGCGCTCTCGCTTCATTGTTCGTATAATCATTCTGATAAACTATGAAAGGTTGTGTTATAAAATAAAATAAGACATATCTAGGCTGATTTACAGGGAAATAAACTAACATACTCAAGAGCGAGAGCCGGATGTGAACGGGACAAAGCCCCGTCACAAAATGACCATTATCGTCTTTTACGCATAGGCCCGACGCACGAGTTCCGGTCGAAAAATAAAATAATATTTTAAAGTGTTCCTATTTCTCGACCAATAAAAATGCTTCCCTCCTAATTATACTCGCGTCGTTTTTCGAGCCTGTTAAGCCATAAAAAAACGCCATAAAAGAGGTTACACGGGGAAGTACAAGTGCAGTCAACAGGAGGCCAGGGAAGAGATCTGTCACGGTCAGTCTGGGCAGTCAGCAGCAGTCAGCAGGAGGAGCGTCACGCCAACCAGTGAGAACTACCATGAGAGATCAATCCAGATCGGGAGCCGGCTTATGAACTACACCACAAGGTAACTGTCCCAAAACCACACGTTCCTATTGAAATAAATCACGTAAATCTATTTCTGCTGTTGTCGTATTTCTTTCTTGCAATCATACGCTTGTCTATAACAGTTGGAACTGGTCAAAATGGTGTCTGTTTCCATTGGAGACAATGCAGGGCTTCTGAAAGACCTAATAGCATATGGTCTGTGAATGGATTCCCAGGTGTATTTTACTGATGTCTGTGAGAGCAATGATTGTTTGAGGAGAGGAAATATTTTCAATGAATTAAAAATACCTGTTCAGTATGTATCGCAGATTTTCTTTATCACATCCAAGTGAAAGAATAAGACAATGTAGATACAGGTTTTAAAACCAACAATACATTTTTATACAAATTATTACCAGCAATTAATTTTTGAAGGAAAAATTATTACCAGCAATACATTATTACCAGCAATACATTTTTGAAAAAAAAAACATTGCCAGCAATTCATGTTTGGAAAGAAAAATATTACCAGTAATACCCGTTCGGAAAAATCATATTACCAGTAATACATTTTTGTAAAGAAATATCTTAACAGCAATACATTTTTGAAGACAAATGTTACCAGCAATGTATTTTTGAAGAAAAAATATTACCAGCAATATATTTTTGGAAAGAAAAATATTAGCAGAAATACATGTTTTTTTTAAAAAAAAAAAAAAAATATGACCAGTAATACATTTTTGAAGGAAAAAATATTACCAGCAATAAAAATCTTGTCGGCATTAAATAACCCATTGAAATTGATATGCCGTAAAACAAACCAAAACAAAAATATTACCAGTAATAAAAATCTTGTCGGCATTAAATAACACATTGAGATAGATAAGCCGTAAAACAAACCAAAACAAAAATATTACCAGCAATAAAAATCTTGTCGGCATTAAATAACCCATCGAAATTGATAAGCCGTAAAACAAACCAAAACAAAAATATTACCAGCAATAAAAATCTTGTCGGCATTAAATAACCCATCGAAATTGATAAGCCGTAAAACAAACCAAAACAAAAATATTACCAGCAATAAAAATTTGTTTACATTAAATAACCCATTGAAATTGATATGTCGTAAAAACAAACCAAAACAAAAAATATTACCAGCAATAAAAATCTTGTCGGCATTAAATAACCCATCGAAATTGATAAGCCGTAAAACAAAAACAAAACAAAAAATATTACCAGCAATAAAAATCTTGTCGGCATTAAATAACCCATCGAAATTGATAAGCCGTAAAACAAACCAAAACAAAATATTACCAGCAATAAAAAAAATCTTGTCGGCATTAAATAACCCATCGAAATTGATAAGCCGTAAAACAAACCAAAACAAAAATATTACCAGCAATAAAAAATCTAGTCGGCATTAAATAATCCATTGAAATTGATAACCCGTAAAACAAACCAAAAACAAAAATATTACCAGCAATAAAAATCTTGTCGGCATTAAATAATCCATCGAAATTGATAAGCCGTAAAACAAACCAAAACAAAAATATTACCAGCAATAAAAATCTAGTCGGCATTAAATAACCCATCGAAATTGATAAGCCGTAAAACAAACCAAAACAAAAATATTACCAGCAATAAAAATCTAGTCGGCATTAAATAACCCATTGAAATTGATAACCCGTAAAACAAACCAAAACAAAAATATTACCAGCAATAAAAATCTTGTCGGCATTAAATAACACATTGAGATAGATAAGCCGTAAAGCAAACCAAAACAAAAATATTACCAGCAATAAAAATATTGTCGGCATTAAATAAACCATTGAAATTGATATGTCGTAAAACAAACCAAAACTAAAATATTACCAGCAATAAAAATCTTGTCGGCATTAAATAACCCATTGAAATTGATATGTCGTAAAACAAACCAAAACAAAAATATTACCAGCAATAAAAATATTGTCGGCATTAAATAACCCATTGAAATTGATATGCCGTAAAACAAACCAAAACAAAAATATTACCAGTAATAAAAATCTTGTCGGCATTAAATAACGCATTGAGATTGATATGCCGTAAAACAAACCAAACCAAACCAAACCAAACATGTTTCATTTTTCAGACCTGCCACATTTGTATTCATGCACCTGAATGTTTTTTCTTTTAATAATTTCACCCCAATTATCACACTGAAGCCACTAAGACGCAAGAGGTTACTGAGTGTCAGAAAATCTGGGAAAAATACACTATTAAGAAGAACGGACAATAAAAGATTAAGAACTAAGAAGACAGAAAATAACGAGTGTGATTGTATTTAAATTTTTGACGACCAACGTTAACAGAGAAACAAGCAACCGGAAGAAACTTCCACATGTGTGAAGTGCGATAGAAGAAAGTGTTACCATAGAACTTACGGTTACATCTAGTGATTTCAACGGTAAAAAGATGTAACCTTGTTGCCATTCTAGTACAGCAGTGAAATTCATAAAGTCTAGCTACCATAGAGGAAAATTCAGCAGAACAATTACCATGAAAGTATTCACAGAAAAAGTCACAGGGAAGCTACATTAGAGTGGTGGGAAGGTAACTGAAGTCGAGATGCCAAGTCAGAACCAATAGCATTGCATATTCTTCCTTGGATTTTATCAAGAATCTCTAAATATATAGCAGTATATCTACCAACCGCCCCACGCAGTCAGATGTGTCAAAAGGCTTAATTTAATGTCGGGTATCTGAGCCCGCAGGCTCGGCCAAAAATTCCCCGTAGCCCCCGGCGTCGGGTAGCTGTTTCCCGAGACGGGACTCTGCCCTTCGATATAGCCTCGTCTGGGGATCCTCTTTGCCCGGAAGCAGAGAGTTTGACCAGCACAGATGGAGACGAATTTCCGATTAAATATATAGCAGTAGCACCAGACCAGATGTGGAAGCAACATTCAAAGCAAGGATGGATGGTAGACTCAGTAATATGTAAAATAGATTCTTGTGAGAGAAAAATTGTCTAGCATGAGACAGTGAACCAACTTTCTTAATTGCAGACTTAGAAATTGATTCAATATCGTCGTTCTACTTTACGTCAGCGAAAAACGTTAGTCCGACAATATTATCTTTTAGTTTATGTCTAACGGTTTTGCAGGCTGGTCATCTTCATCCTATTGGTTTTTGTTCAAGTACTAATCTTGTCAGATATAAATTCACAACATGTGTTAGTTTAAAATTTAACAGACGCTGTTAATTTATAGCTATCCTGGTATTTATATAAATCCATCAAGTATAACGCAAACGTCCGCAAATGTCAGTTTGACAATCATTGTAGGAAATGTTCCGTTTTCACATTTCTAAAAGTGTAAATAGATTTTGAAATTTGGACTATTTCTTTTTCTTGGAGATAAAAAAAAGGTCATTAATTCGCGGCCATTAGTGCCGTTTCGAATTTCTTTGTCATTTTAATTTGTCCATCCATCATTTTCGTTTCGACATATTTTTTCTAGCTTCTAAATGCGTCAAGTATCTTTTTCTCGATTAGGCGGCTTTTTCAATGCATTAAAAGAGAAGCAAAAGTCACGGTGATCCGCCTAAGGAAAAGGAAATTGAATATCAGTTCTGAGGACCTATCAAAAGAGCGAATTCTGCTGATGTGCAAAAGCTTTTATTCAAGGGGGGGGGGTCTTCGAAAATGGCGAGATAAGGATCAATGCTTATTTATGTGTTTTTTTTTGTTTGTTTTTTTTTTCCTCTTCATCATATTACGGAAACAGAGTTGTTTTCAACTGGGTTTTGTCTGTTTAACGGCACATAGACACATTATGGGTCATTTAATGCAGAACTTTTTTTTTCTTGTGAGTTTTGGTAATTTTTTTTATATTTTGTTTCCCAAAAATGGATTGCATATAATTTATTTTTCTTACTATGAAAATCTATTTGATGTATTTTTTGTGATGTCACCGAGCAATCGTTGTCATTTTTGTGATGTCAACGTGTACTCGTTGTCACTTACGTCAGGCTCGTTGTAGTAGAGACTTTGTAATCGCAGATACAACTATAGTAACGCCGTTGAACAATACGGGTGTCAGATGTCTTCGAATATCACTCGAATAATACTTACTCGATAATATTCGATCGAATATTAATCCGTGTAGTGATCTAAATAGTATAGAGAAAAGAATAGCGTCCGTATAGTAATAGTATAGGATAGAGTAGAAATGGAGATCTGAATAGTACAGAGGATAGACTAGAATATAGCGATTATTTAGACGTCACGCGACTTCCTACATATATGCGTTTCTTCTATGGTCACGTGGTCTACTAAATTCAATAATGGGATCGCTAGTGTTTGCTCATTGGCGATCTATGTTCAAAACGAAAATGTCGGCGGTGACACTTTATTCCTATATAACAGTCTTTCAAAAAGTGTGGTATAAATAATGACATGGATGGTAGTGAGGTTCATTTATTGTACATGACTGACAATAGTGAGGACTCTGCTGATGATAGCTTAGAGCTTTTACATGAATCCAGCAGTGACATGTTCTTCGTATTTGAGGATGAATAAAATGATTGTTTTAAATTGTTACATGCATATTTTTTTTAAATATTTAATTCATTTTTATGAAAATCAAACCACCCTTGGACAATAAAAAATGTACAGTATCTTTAATAAGCACCATTGCGATACAAACAAAATCAGACCAGTGATTAATGTAAGCAATTTGTGGCGACATTATGTGAAGGACGGATTGTGAATTTGTTGTTGTAGGAAAATGACTTCTTTTTTTAAAAAAAAAAAAATTTGGAAAGCTATTAATAATAAAATTGGTTTAAAGTTTGTTTCTTTTGTGATGTCAAGGAACTCTCACTGACACTTTTGTAATGTCAACGAATACTCGTTGTCACTTTCGTAAATACTCGTTATAGTAAAAACATATTAATCGCAGATACAACTATAGTAACGCCGTTGAACAATACTGGTGTCAGACACCTTCGAATAACACTCGCACAAATAGTACTTGCTCGATAATATTCGATCGAATATTAATCCGTGTAGTGATCCAAATTGTATAGAGAAAAGAATAGCGGTCCGTATAGTTTAGAGCATAGAGTAGAAATTGAGATCTGAATAATACAGAGGATAGACTAGAATATAGCGATTATTTAGACGTCACGTGACTTCCTAGATATAGCGTTTCCTCTATGGTCACGTGATCCACTTAATTCAATAATAGGATAGCCTGTGTTTTCTCACTGGTGATCTATGTTCAAACCCAAATGTCGACAGCAACACTTTATTCTTATATAACATTTTTTTATATTTTCATGTTTTGACCCCGGTTTGGGTGTTTATCAGTTGCCCATGCCTGGGTCACTAACAGGTTCTACCAGCGTGGGTCAGAGTGGACCTGGAAATAACAGCAATTAAGAAGTGGTTCCCTGGTCCTAAAGACCCTCCAGTCGGAGGCCTTGCTACCGGATGTACAGGGTGCGATGGATAAATTGTCGTCATTTTATATTTTAAATTTCGCGCATGCGCGTTGTTTGTTTGTTTGTTTGTTTTTATTTTGTCGACTGCACAGGATAGTAGGATCAGTTGAGTAGAGTATGGGAGGAAAAAAGCACCATGACACCATTTACAGAAATTTGGATATGGCATGCTGTACTGTTTGGCATTCGTACCGGAAGCTCCAATACGAATATTTCAGTGTGTTTGGGTATCAATCTGGGGACAGTGCAAATGATCTGGAATGAGTTGGATGAGTCTAATGGTGATTATGAAGATACGTTAGCTTGGAAAACTCACTCTCGTGGTTCTGATACGAACTTCCGAATTTGTTGGTGAAGACTTCAGACTCAACATGGAGACCTTCATCACATAACTTGACGAGGTAGTGTTGCCCTGTGTCAGGAGGGTAGCAGTTGGGAGACTCTGTGTCTGACAGAACGATTCTATCCCATACCACACAAGCAGGAGAATACAGTCATGGCTGTCAGAAAATTTCAGCGACCACATCACCCCTTATATCTAACTCAGTAGATTACAACCTCCTTGATTATTATGTCTGGTCTACAGTTGAGCGAAAGGCCAACAAACTCCTCGCAACACTAAAGATGAACTGGAGGCAGGGATTATGGGAACATTCACCAATTTAAACAAGGAGGCCGCGTATAAGAGTTGCCAGAGATTACACAGTCGTCTGTAGGTAGTGGTTGAAGTCAATAACGATTATATTGAATAAATTTCTTCTTTAGTATTTCATGGTATTTTTGAATAATGTTGGTAAATATTCCATTAAAATGAGATGTCAGTGTTATTTTAATTTTTGCGTAATTTAGACGACAATTTATCCATCGTACCCTATTGTGCATTGCCATATCCTGTACAACATTACAAATGGGAAATCAGTTGTTTACAAAAACAGACACACAGTTATTTTTTAACTATATATATATATATATATATATATATATATATATATATATATATGCATGTTTCATTAAAACGACAGACAAGGTACTACGGTTGAGCTTTTTATTTAATTTTTCTTGTGTTCTGACAAGAGCTTTCTTTTCAGGACAAAGAGTGTGTAAGAACTGTCCGAATGGCAATATTTATACCCAAACTAATGGTGTTAGTATGGGAAATCCACTGGGTCCATGCTTCTCCAACTATTATATGTCCTACGTAGAAAATACTATATTTACACAGGTCCACAAACCGAAAATCTATGTTCGCTACGTAGACGATATCTTCATTCTAGCTGATAACATTAAAGAAATAGAGACACTTAAGATCACATGTGAGAAAAACTCCGTCCTTAATTTTACATATGAACTTAGCCAAAAAAACAAACTACCATTCTTAGATATCCTCGTCGAACACAACAATAACACTTTCATTACATCATTATACAAAAAACCACCAGCAAAAACTTGTGCCACCTTAATTTCAAAAAGCGAATGCCCACTTAGGTACAAAAATAGCCGTAGTAAAAAATTTTCTAAATAGAGCCCACCAGAACTCATCCTCTCGACTACTCTTTCTCAAAGAACTTAACAACGTTAAACAAACACTAATTAACAACGGTTTCCCTAACTACCTTATAGACCAACAAATTAGACTATTCCTCCCCAAAAGCAAGTAATAACGATAGCGAACACACAACTAAAAATCACATACACATTTATTACAAAAAACCAAATGCATATTAATTACAAACAAGATGAATCTTCTCTAAGACATATTATAAAGAAATATACTACTCCTATTGATCCTAATAAAAAAATCAAACTTATTATCTATTATAAAAAAATTTAAGACGGCCAACCTTATCCTCAAAAAAACAACAACACACCAACTAAGTCAAAATTAAAAGAACAAACATTATCTATGAGTTCAAATGTTCTTTAAGGAACTGCGTTCCTCACCAAACCGGACTCATAAATAATTACATCGGCTACACAACCACATGTTTATCTAGACGTCTTACATTACACCTATCTGATCACAGTTCCATCAGAACACATTTAAACACACACTCAGATTTACCCGACACTATTAGGAACATACTAGTAGAAAACACAAATATATTAACTGCATCCACTTGCAAAAAAAAGACTAAAAATAATGGAAGCTCTAATAAAAAAAAAGAAAAGCCAACTCTTAACAATATTAACTATGAACAAAGCCACAATGTGCTAACCGTATTCGGAAACTAAAACATCATTACCACACACTGAACATACACAGAACACACACTCTAGTAAGCTGATACTGAATCATCCTTGATAATGGCTAAAGATATAGCCGAAAGCGCTCGGAAATACAGAACATTCAGACAGTTCTTACACACTCTTTGTCCAGAAAAGAAAGCTCTTGTCAGAACACAAGAAAAATTAAATAAAAAGCTCAACCGTAGTACCTTGTCTGTCGTTTTTAATGAAACATGCATAAAGGAAGGATTGCTGCCTAAATATATATATATATATATATATATATATATATATATATATATATATATATATATATATATAGCAGTAGATCCCGGCGTTGCCTGGGATGTAACAGTAAGAGATAGATCAAGTACTGATCATTATAAAGACTGAAAAATAAAATTGACAAAGATTATTGTTTAAGGTTGACGAACACGCATGTCTTTTTTTTAACAAATTGGTCAAACCCTAACTTAAAACAAAACATTCTTTTCAATCGTTATGAGTCTATCTATTGAATAGAATTTTATTATAAACAATTATCTTGTAAATGGAATTTTTTTCATTCTGAATGTAAAAATAAAAAAAAAAAGTGTGCAAGACAATAAAAACACTTCCTGCCCCAAAAAAGTGAAGTTTTGTTGAAGTCGGTTGAAAAATGTAGGAAATCCGATCCCATATATAAACGAACAGACACACAACCTGGGTTTTATAATAAGTATAACTCGATATGAGTTGTCCCCCATTCATTCTTGTGACGCGTCCTAAACGTGTTTTCAAATTGATTTCATGCAAAAACAATTGTGTTTTTCCAATTTTTGGCGCTGTCAGAACCACCGCAAGGTAATTTTACGTAGTCCTGTGAAGTTTTGTTTAAATCGGTTGAAAAATGTAGGAAATCCGATCCAATATATAAACATACAGACACACACACACAATCTGCGTTTTATAATAAGTAAGATATACTCGATTCTCCCGTAGACGTATGAAGGTCAAGCAGATCAGTTCCTAGAAAACCGACAGCACATGAGATTTAATTATAGTGGTGAAGGTTTCGTGCAGGATCATCCACACTTTTTAAAGAGCCGAACACAGAGACCTGGTGCAGTACGTGCCACAAGGTCCCCAAACAACCCTCCGCAGGTTTTGAATTCAGAGTTGTCCTTTTCCTAGACCAGTTGCCATCCAGGGCTATAGAACCCAGTCTGTCCTGCTATTTACTCATAGCTGGAGGGAGAAGCAGTGGATTCACACCTTTCCCAAGGGTATTAGCACGTAAGTGAATGTAATGGATGCGACTGGAATTCGAACTCGGCTCTCTGATTTCTCAATCCAAGCCGCTATCCTATATAGTGATTTTCCAAGCGTAGCTTAGATGTGGCATAAAGCCGAAAGTATGAGGCACCCAATGAGGATAGAACTCACAACTCAGTCGTAATTGTTCTAGCGAGACAAGCTTGCTAACCATTACACTGCATGGAGGTGCCCGCGTGCCTCATTTATATATACATATATACATGCGTAGCTGTATATATGAATAACTGTGTGGTAATCATGTTTATGATTGGAATCTATTTTTATTTTATTAGGCTAAATTATAATGTCCATTTTGAGATGTTATTATATTATTATAAGGTCACCTGAATTTGATCTTTAAACATTAGCAATTGAGCTAATTTTTTTAGTATTTTGTATATTATTATATAGAATTAATAATCTGAAAGTTTCAAATAATTATTTTGAGTAGAAAATCAGTTATTGTAAAATTATTCAAAATCTCTTAAAACGATTACTGCATAATTATAAGACCATTAAAAAGATTTTATTACAAAAGTGACAAAAACTAAAAAAATTATAGAAATTAATATTTAGTTTGTTTTCCGTGATTGGCTATAAATTCAAACAATCTTTTCATAGAATTGAATCCCAGGCTTTCAAAATTTCACTTTTGAGCTCTTCTATGTAATTAAATTGATGTCCATTCTTGTATACTCGTCTAACCAATATTGACCAAAGTTTCTCAATAGGATTGAGATCGGACGATGGGGCAGACCAAACTATAACATTGATTCCGTTAGCTTGAAACCACTCCATAGTGGAGAAAAAATTACATCCTTTCATTGCCTACTCATGCACAACCCTATCTCGTAGGTGAACTTGCCATTTGCCGAACTTTAATGCAATTCGTTTGCATCTGTGTTAAGATATCTGACTGATGTCAAATCAGTCGGATATCGATCCCGGATTGAAGCAATCGGACGTCTACCTAAACTGAGGCGCTGTGATATGGCGAAACAGTATTTCAGTGGAAGACTATATATATATATATATATATATATATATATATATATATATATATAATTAAGAAAGAGATAATAAGGTTTTATGTCTCTGTCTGTTAATTATTTGATTAATATTTGCTCTTAGCGGCTCGAATTGAGGAATCAGAGAGACGAGTTTGAATTCGAGTCGAATCCATTACATTCACATTCTATAGCCTTGTATGGCAATTGGTCGACCGCAGAAAGAAATGTCAATCTACTGCAGGGAAAAATATGCCTCGTCAGTCATGTATCGAAAGATCCATGATCGCCTAAGCGTGTCTCACGTATGCCACATAACTGACTGACTGGTGTTACATTGAGCTCTCTGGATTACATCCTCTTTGGAATTATCCACACGGATTACCAAACCGTTCATTACATTACTATATATATATATATATATATATATATATATATATATATATATATATATATATTTGTGTGTGTATTTAGGCAGCATTTTTCATTCATACATGTTTCATTAAATAATATAGACAACTGTTGTCGATTTATTTTATGTAAATTCTTTCCATAACGTCTGATAAGCTTAATAACATTATCATTAAACGAAGAAAGAAAATCACAATATTGTTCCATATTTTTTTATCCAATCTAAGCTTTCGGCTTACATAAGCCATTATCAAAGATGTCAATTACTGTACAACAAATTAAGCAACATACGTAAAAGACAGTGATGATAGTCTGTGATTGTTTACATGGATGATTTCCAAGCAAAGATAAACACGCGCATATAAGACGCTAGAAGCGAAAATCGCACTGCAGCTCATGCTGTCACCCATAAGCACTCAAGAGTGAATTCGTGAAGTATTAAGTACGGGAATCCTTTGGTATAAACCAATGGCTTCTGTTACTAATTATAGACATTTAAGGATATTTGTAGAGATTCCATAGTTGATTTTGTTTAGGTTAGGTCAAATGTAAGGCGAAAGCACTTGTCTATATTATTTAATGAAACATATATATATATATATATATATATATATATATATATATTTTACTTTTACTTTACTAACTTGTGGAGCCTGGTCATCGCCATTGTATTAGTTTCGTTCAACTACTGATCTTACCAGATTATGAGCTCTTTCTCTCTCTCTCTCTCTCTCTCTCTCTCTCTCTCTCTCTCTCACACACACACACACACACATACACGTACACACACACACAAACACGCACAGAGAGAGAGAGAGAGAGAGAGAAAAAGAAAGAAACCGGTCCTTTCTGTACTTTTGCAGTATAAAAAATGTTAGCAAATGTAGGTGTCTAAAAACACCAATGTGCTTGAGAATTCGCCAGGATTTTATATTTACTCATCAAAGAATTCAGGTTGCGACACAAGTTTGGTTTAATGTGGGGAGCCCGAGCGCGTACACCCGGGCAAGGAACAAAAATTTTCCGAGCTCCCGCAACCGTCGGCTGCGCTGGCCTCGATGCGTACACCGATCCTTCTCTCTAGTGCAATGAGAAGGTGCGGCCACGGGCAGCTGTTCCCCGGGGCCGACATCCACTCAGTATAATTTTCCTCAGTTGCGACTCTGTCCTTTGACGGAGTCGCCCCTGAGTTCACTCTGCCCAAAGACAGAGACGTAACTGAGAGATGATAAGTAATGTGTTAGAAACTACTCGAAAGAGTAATTTACACACTAAACACGCCAGGAATTGGCTAGCCACCATCGCAGATGTTTGTACTTGCAAAACGAGCAACCAAAGATTATATATAACACTCAAACAACACAGTTTGATATTCTAGTTCCCTGCTGACTATAGGATGAAATATAGCAGATGAAATTCTAATTACAAAAGAAATGAATATTAAAAACAACGATATTTGGTTATTCATTACTAATTAAATATTATTAAGTCTCTTGTCTAAATATTCTTTGAAAAATCATCGTTGTTTGCATGATTTAACTTGATACATATTTTTGTAAATGTTCTCTGCATGATTTATCACTGAGTCGCTTCATTTGCAATTCTTAAACTTGTCTCATACGAGGTTTTCAAATTTAATGAATTGAAAACGGGTACAGAACAAATAAATAATTTACGGGACGTGAAATTGCAAGCACGTGTACATTTGCATAGAGAAACACATTAAGAATGAGTGCGTTCTTGGAGAGGCGAGAATTAAATTGAGAATGTAGGGAAAAAACGGTTATAGAAGGAATGCAAGAACAAAAAAGAAGCTAGGAGGAAAACAGAAGTAAAATAATGGAGGAAAAATTATCTATAAGGGAAAAAAAGAAAGAAAACTTTAGAACGAAGGAAAATGGAAAAAAGGAAGAAGCAAACATGAGGGCAAATCATAAAAATACTTGAAAAAATATAGCGTGGGGAGAAATAACTGTGGTAAGAAAAGAGAACAAAAACTAAATATAAAAAAAAATATGTGAAAAAACGGAGAGGGGGGAAAGAAAGAAAGAAAGAAAGAAAGAAAGAAAGAAAGAAAGAAAGAAAGAAAGAAAGAAATGTCTGGAACGAAATAAAATCGTAAAAGAATGAATGAAAAATGAGCGCGAATAATAAAAATAAATGATTGAAAAATGTTCGGGTTTGAAGAAAGAAAGAAAGAAAGAAAGAAAGAAAGAAAGAAAGAAAGAAAGAAAAAAGAAAGAAAGAAAGAAACAAACAAACATCAAACAAACAAAAAAAGAAAGAAAGAACATTTGGAACGAAGCAAAATGATAAAAGACAGAATTTTAAATAATGAGCGCTAAAGATAAAAATAAATACTTGAAAAATGTTCAGATTAGAAAGAAAGAAAGAAAGAAAAATTTTGAAGAAAGTCAACTGTAAAAGTAAAAAAAAAAAATCAAAAATGAACGCAAATGATAAAAGAAATCCTTAAAAAATGTAAAACAATTTCGGTTCGAAAAGGCAAGAATTAAAACGAAAGAATACAAGAAAAGAAGGAAACCAGAAAGTTTTCCGAAGAAAAGAAGGTATTTATGGAAACGTAAACGATAGTATCAAAGATAGAAAAACATTTAGAAATAGTAGAAAATAAAGAAAGAATAAATAGAAAGAATGAATGAATGAATGAAAAAAACGAATGAATACAAAAAAAAAAAGAAAGAAAGAAATCATATAAAAGAAAGAAGATATTGTGGAAAGGTAAATGAAAGAATAAAAGATAGAGAAACATTTCCAAATAGCAGAAAAGAAAGAAAGAAAAAGAAAGAAAGAAAGAAAGAAAGAAAGAAAGAAAGAAAGAAAGAAAGAAAGAAATGTTTGGAACGAAATAAAATCGTAAAAGAAAGTATGAAAAATGAGCACGAATGATAAAAATAAATACTTGAAAAATGTTCGGGATTGAAAAAAGAAAGAAACAAAGAAAGAAATAACAAACAAACAAACAAAAAAGAAAGAAAGAAGAAAAGAAAGACAGAAAGAAAAAGAAAGAAAAAAGAAAGAACCATCAAACAAACAAAAACAGAAAGAAAGAATGTTTGGTACGAAGCAAAATGATAAAAGAAAAAAAAATGAGCGCGAATGATAAAAATAAATACTTGAAAAATGTTCGGGTTAGAAAGAAAGAAAGAAAGAAAGAAAGAAAGAAAGAAAGAAAGAAAGAAAGAAAGAAATGATGAATGAATGAGTGAATGAAAAATGAAAGAAAAACAAAGCTGGTAATTAAATAGAGGGAAGGAAGAATGTAAAAAAATTCCGGCTCGAACAAAAAGTTACGAATCCAAACGAAAGAAAACAAAAAAAATAAAAAAACAAATCAGAACGTTTTGAGAAAGAAAAGAAGATATTGCTAGAAGGTAAACGAAAGAATTAAACATAGAGAAAGATTTCGAAATAATAGGAAATAAAGAAAGAATCAAAAGAAATAAAGAAAGAATGAAAGAAAAAAGAAAGAAAGACAGAAAGATAGAAAGAAACGAAGAACATTACTAGAACAACTCCCGAAGAATTCGGAAATATGATTCGCTGAATCGAATGCCTATCGAGAGTAACATAAACTTTCCAACTGCGTCGTGGTATCAAGTCTCGATACGAAAGAGCCACAGGTCAGGTTAGCTTGAGAATACATTCTGCCCAATGCCAGGGTCAAAATAAACGATGTTTTTTTTCATGACATTAGTGTTATTGACCATCTCCTTAACCAAACTACAGAATCACCCGGAAGGTCATCATTGTGCCACGATATCTCGTCTAGCTCGTTACCGGCGCATTATAAGACCGTGAATAGGGGTCTACACATAGTTTCTCTCCGTTTTTCACGAAAATTCGAAAGCTACGAAGCCTTTCCCTGCATTTTGCTACTCGATTTACTTAACGTAGGAACGATTTTGCCTTCTCGTGGGAAATCTCACGAGAATAATTGTTTGGACTTGATTACCTATTATTTCATTTTTTTTTTTATTTGTTGATGTCTTCCTCCGCGACCTTTCGGCCATTGGCATGTTTGACCTTCATCAGGCCTGTTGTGCAAATCGCCATTTGTCATGGGACAGGCGGGGACTGTTTCCTTAAGTTGGGTTTCTAGCTAGCTCAGACAAATGGCGGAATATTTCCGAATGTTTTTTCCTATTTTTGAGTGAATTTATACAAAACCGGATAAAGCATAGTCATTCCAGTATCGTATTATTTCGCTTAGAATTCTAATTTGTAATTCACAATCTCCATCATATTCTCTCTCTCTCTCTCTCTCTCTCTCTCTCTCTCTCTCTCTCTCTCACTGACAGTCTCTCTCACTGACAGTCTCTCTCACTGGCAGTCTCTCACACTCTTACTGAGTGTCTTCCTCTTTCCCTCTCTCTCTATATAACTTTCACTGTCAGTCTCTCATTTTTCTTTCTCTCTATCACTGACAGTCTCTCTCTTTCTTTCTCTCTACCACTGACAGTCTCTCTCTTTCTCTATCTCTCACTGACAGTCACTCACTTTCTCTCTCATTCACTGACAGTCTCTGTCTTTCTCTGCTTCACTTTCTCTCTCACTGACAATCTCTCTCACTCTAACTGACAGTCTCTCTATTTCACTCTCCTCATCTCACTCTTTCACTGACAGTTTCTCTTTCTCTTTTGCTCTTTCTCTCTCTATCTGTCTATCTATTTATCTATCTATCTCTTTCACTGATAGTCTCTCTCTATCTCTCTCTTTCTCTCTCACTCTCTCACTGACAGTCTCTCTCTCTATCTATCTATCTATTTATCTATCTCTTTCATTGACAGTTTCTCTTTCTCTCTCTCTCTATCTCTCTCTTTCTCTCTCTCTATATATACACATTGTCTATTATCATTATTATTATTAGTAGTAGTAGTAGTCGTGGTGGTATTATGTCCATATCATTTAAAACACGTTAAGTATGATAAACAGTGACCGCTTGGGAATTACTGGTGCTATAACCTTATATGAGAGGGTGGTGTAACGGATAATGGTAAGGAATGATAAATCGATGAGCCGAGTTCAAATTCCAGTCAAGTTCATTAAATTCACTTACGTGTAAACACCCTTGGGAAAGATGTAAATCCATCTCTTCTCTCCCTAGCTATGGTTAAATAGCAGAATCAGACTGGGTCCTAATAGCCTTAGACGGTAACAAGCCTGCTACAATGGTGAGAGCGCATTTCAAGACACAGGCCAGCAATTCCCATGTGAGTGTTGAACAGTAAAACTAAGAATTTGATGAAGTCCCATCTGCTGGTCGCCACGGGAGAATCCATATTGCTGCTAATGCAATGCTCTTCAACTAGAATCGAGCTCTCCTAGCCACTGACGCTCTTTCGTGTAGTAAAAACGTTAACATTTCCCTTTCTCTTTGCCGTGCGACGATGGTCTGTGGATAGAGTCTCTGGCTAATGTCAAATCGGTCAGCTTTCGATCTTGAAACAATCGGATGTCTAGCCACATTGATGAGCTGTCTTACAGTGAAAAAGTCTATCTGTGGATCTCTCTCTCTCTCTCTCTCTCTCTATATATATATATATATATATATATATATATATGCAGGAACGGGTGCTGAGGATTATGTGCATTCAACTAAGAGGCAATCCCAGAAAGAAATTCCGATGTTTGACGAGATTTTGGAAAGGTTATCGATCAGTGAAATTTTAGGCAATCAGTCTTTTGACTATTCTCGTATTAATTATTTCAATTCTGATATTTTTCTTCCTCCTCCCCCTCTTTTTTCTCTCTCTCTCTTCCTTCTATTTCTCTCCCTCTCTCTCTCTTTCTCTATCTCTCTTTTCATCCTATTTCTCTTAATCACTATATATCCTGTCCTCTCTCTCTCTTTCCACTCTCTCTCTCTTCCTTCTATTAACCTTATTCATTTTATATCACGATCTCCCACTCTCCCCCTCTCTCTCTTCTTTATATCTCTATTATTCACTTTATATCTCGTCCTCCACCTTCATTCCGTCTCCACCCCCTCTCTCACTCTCTCTCATTCTCTCTCTCACTCTCTCTGGTTTTTAGATTTTACACATAGTAGAAAGTTTGGACCATAGAGTGAAGATCGAACTCTCACTATCTCTGTATCTCTGTCTATATATATAATGTGAAATAGCACAATATATATATATATATATATATATATATATATATATATATATATATATATATATATATATGCATTTCAAAAGTCTACACCCCTTGAAAACTGGATGCATTTTTTTTTTTCGATATGAACAATTAATATTTTAAACTCCAATAATTTATTTCATAAGCAGATCCATCACACTTTTATTTAATGCAAAAATACATTTGACAAAATTTAAAACTTATTCTTAAACAAAGATAATTTTGAAAAATGTTTTTGCAAAAGTCTACACCCACTTTGGAATGTCTTCAGTTAGTACTTTATGGATGATCCTGCTGCGTCAATTACAGCCTGCAGACGCCTCGGGTAGCCTTCCATGATCTTGCTGCAGGGGTCTGCTGACAGTTTTTGCCATTCTTCATGGCAGAACTTCTCGAGCTGTGTCAGATTGGATAGGAAACGTCGGTGCACAGCCAGTTTTAGATCTCGCCATAGATTTTCTATAGGATTGAGGTCTGGAGACTGACTGGGCCACTCCAAAACTGTGATTTTCTTGCTAGCTTAGCAAGCTTTAGTGCCTTTTGACACATGCTTGGGGTCGTTATTTTGTTGAAACTTGAAATTGCGGCTCAAGCGCAGAGCTCTGGCAGACTTCAGCAGATTTGCTTCCAATATTTCTTGGTACTTGACATTGTTCATTGCAACTTGGATGATAACCACCTCTCCAGGCCCTGCAGGTGAAAAACAGTCCCAAAGCATGACCGAGCCACCGTCATGCTTTACAATGGTAACGGTGTAATGAGGTTGGTGAGCAGTGCCTTTTTTTCTTCCAAACGTAGCGTTTCGTATTTTTTTCAATTAATTCGACTTTGGTCTCATCTGACCATAAAATCTTTCGCCACATAATCATGGAATCATTGCTGTCACTTTTGGCAAAGTTTATCCTAGCTTGCTTGTGCATAGGCTTCAGAAAGGCCTTTGTTTCTAGCTACCTTCCCCTGCAGGTCAGACCGTTTCAATACTCTGGAAATTGTAGATGCATGGACATCTGTCCCAGTCCTGGAAACTGAAGCTTTCAACTCTTCCAGTGTTGCACTATGGTTGGAGGTTGCACCCCGGAACAGTTTTGATTTTGCGCTTCTGGTAAGTTTGCTCAGTCTCCCAGATCTTGGTAGGGTAGCAGTGATTTTATGCACTAACCACTTCTTAACTACAGTTTTAACAGTGCTTAGGGGCAATTCTCAAGTTTTTGCAATCTTTTTATAGCCATTATTTTCATTGTACTTTTGAATAATAAGGTTTTTAAGTTCCTGAGACATAGGCTTGCCCATTTTCTTTCCCGAGTTGGACACCTTGTGTTTACAGTCAGAGTCCAAAGACCAAACATACCAAGAAACCATGTGGTGGATGATTTTGTAGGCAGTTAAATCACCTTATATAGCAAAATAATACATTGACCAAGTTTGTTTGTTATGGTAGAACACACATGTCACTTTTGATTGCTCTGGATTCTATACATCAGTGATAAACTATGTGATAACACAGTAAAATATATCTGGAGGGGTGTAGACTTTTGTAAATACATTTATCTAAGTTATAGGATTTTAAAAAGCAGTGTGAAATTTTTCAAATGTAATTTTTATATCAAAGGAAAGTGTGATGGATCTGCTTATTATTTAACAATCATTGGAATTGAAAAATTGTTTTGTTCCCTGTTAAATTATACAAAATATATACATTTTCAAAGGATGTGTAGACTTTTGCAAGACACTGTATATATGTATGTATATATGTATATGTATTGTGTCATTTCACTGTTCTTATGTGTCTGTCCCTTATTCATTATCATCCTCACTCTCTCACTGTCTATATACGCAAACATACGCGCGTGCGCACACACGCACACACACATATATATATATATATATACATGTATGTGTGTTTGTGTGGGTGGGTCTGTGCATCATTAAGTTTTCAGTTCTGATGAATTGCCTTCTTCCCCCCCTCTCTCTCTCTTCCTCGTATTTCTCTTATTCTTTTTATATCTCGTCCACTCCTCCTCCTCGCTACCTCTCTCTCTCTCTTTATATATATATATATATATATATATATATATATATATATATTGGCAGCATGTCATTATTAAGGCATTTTTCCGTTTAATAATCTTTTTATCTGTCTGTTTTTTGCTTTCTCGCAAGTATTTTTTTTTTGGCTCTAAGTTGTTGAAATAAGACCCTAGTTCTTCGTATTTTGCCGAGGGTTTTCGGTTATCGTCAACCCTCATCGTGCCTGTATGTTAGGGTTTGAAGTAGATTGTTTATTATTTTAGTTTTATAGATAATATTTGGGGCATTTAGACAATGTTGTTGGATTGGTTTATTATTAATAAGCAAGTGGGAGTGGCGTTTATTATTTGAATGATTCGTTATTAAATATGTTTAACATGTTTCTGCCGGTATTAAATGCTATTTTATTTCTGCTGAGTTTTTTGATTTTTGATTAGCATGGCTTCCAGAATTTTGGTGGTGTTAATTAAGATTTTTCTTCTTTCGTATTATTTGAATGTGTTGCTAGTGGTGCAGTGAGTTGTTACAGGATGATTTTTTTATAACTTAAACCTAAATATAAGCAAGACAAAACATAAAAATGTATACGGAAAAGTTCCGTGGTCTTTAAAAACATACATATAAAGTACAGGATATACGGAATAAATTCCAATAACCAACAAATACTATTCTTAAAATAGTGCTCAATACAGAGTAGAGCATAAATAAAATCATTACAAAAATATCCATTTTTGTTTCAACACTCCTGGTGTCATATCAAGTGATGTTGTTGAATGTAAATAATTATATATATATATATATATATATATATATATATATATTTTTATATATATATATATATATATATATATATATATATATATATATATATATATATATATATAGGATTGGTATATACGGAATAAATTCCAATAACCAACAAATACTATTCTTAAAATTGTGCTCAATACAGAGTAGAACATAAATATGTTATAAAATCATTACAAAAATAGCCATTTTGTTTCAACACTCCTGGTGTCTTATCAAGTGATGGTGTTGAATGTAAATAATTATATATATATATATATATATATATATATATATATATATAAGTATAGGATTGGTATATACGGAATAAATTCCAATAACCACCAAATACTATTCTTAAAAGAGTGCTCAATACAGAGTACAGAAAATATAATTATTTATTCCAAAATTATAGCATAAATATGTTATAATATCACTACAAAAATAGCCTTTTTTCAACACTTCTGGTGTCTTATCAAGTGATGTTGTTGAATGTAAATAATTATATATATATATATATATATATATATATATATATATATATATATATATATATATATATATATAGGATTGGTATATACGGAATAAATTCCAATAACCAACAAAAACTATTCTTAAAAGAGTGTTCATTGCTTTTTATAAGCCATATTAGATTTTCCGTTGCAAGATTTCTGTATCTGATTAGGGGAGACGACAGACAGAATATTTTCTTTGTTTAATATGTTCCTTGGGATTTGATTTGACAATCCAATGTCTTGCTTCAGTTGATGCTTCGGAAGAATCAGTAATTCCATAGATATTCCCAGAGAGCTGATTTCCAATTCCTTTCGTTATATTCTCGTAGAACCCATATATAAGGTCCTTCACTAAAGATGATAAAATTTTCGGTTCCTTGTATCCTTTCAGAAAGTACCGTAACATATTTTCACAGTTTCTTTTCTCTAAATATTTCCATGGTAGTTGTTCTGACGAGATTTTCAGAAATCTTTCGAACATCGACTTTACGAATTTAAACGCAGCACTAGATTGTAACTTAGGTCTCATCATTTTATTGTTGAAATTGCTAGATATCACCGTAAGTTCTATGCTAACAGTTTCTTCCCTCACACCTCTAACTTATGGAACTAAGTTCCGTCTTTTTGATTCCCTGCCAAATGCAATTAAAAATTTAAATGCAATGTCAATCAA
>CAHIKZ030000747.1:245000-287500 GCA_903632075.3 Acanthosepion pharaonis | reverse complement strand
CGTCTGGTAATATAGGCTAATCCCCATATGAGGTGATTTTGGATTTTATTGTTTATATATATATATATATATATATATATATAAACAATAAAATCCCAAATAACCTCATACTCACTCACTCCCTTAGAACCAAATCACACACAGCTAACAGTGACACATCCCCTTTCCAGGAACCAATAAAACTGTCAAAATGACCAAGGGAATGCAGAGCAGCATGAATCCATCCAGCTCTTATCTCAAATAACAACTTAAAAGAGACTGTTTGACCAACAAAAGGTCTGACCAAATTCATGTTAAAAAATAAAAAAAAACAAATGAAAACTACAGACAAAAGTTCATTTTCTCTATCAAGACATTCATTTCTGTAGTTCACGGCTAGCAGCAAGCAGAAATTTATTTTTCTCCTTATGATGGCCTTGTTGGCCGAAACTAGTCGAGGTATCTATATGAAATAATAATAAAAACGAAATAATATTAATATACAAACCAGTGTGTCTGAAGATTTTAATTTTTGATATTTTTTATTGTTCAATATATATATATATATATATATATATATATATATATTCCACTCGAATCCATTGCACTCACTTACGTGCTAATATCCTTGGGAAAGGTATGAATCTTCTTCTTCTCCCCCCAGCTATGGGTAAATAGCAGGGCAGACTGGGTTCTGTAGCCTTGGATAGCAATTGGTCTAAGAGAAGGACAACTCTGAATTCAAAACCTGCGGTGTTTTGTGGTACATTGTGCACCAGTTCTCTGTATTGAGCTCTTCAAAAAGTTTGGTTTCTTCTGCACAACGCCTTAACCACTATAATCAAGTCATATGTGGGGGTGTCTGGCTGTCAGTTACTTGACACTCATACGTCGAAAACGAAGGGAGAGTCCATTAATATATATATATATATATATATATATATATATATATATATATATATCATTCCTGTCAAAATTAGGAACTGAAAATCAAAAAATGAGTGCTGATTCCGAAGTAGGATCCTTAGTATTATTGTTGTGGAGTAGTCCTCCCCTCTAATGAGGCTATTGTGGACTCTTACACTTACTATAAAGTTAGTAGGAATAGTAAGCCTCGGGGGTTGGGGACAGTAATACAGTATAAACGCTGGTCAACCGACACACTCCCAAGTCGTATAACACACTTCTGTTTTATTTACTGTTCAATACACTATTTATCTGCAACCTCATGTGTTGTTACTTCTTAACCATATACTTGGTCACAACAATTACGCATACGACTGAAGGTGGCTGTTGCTCTTGTCAACTGAAACAACCAAGTGGTCCCAGCAAATCATACCTCTTGAAACATCAGGCCAGAAATCTGCCCGTCAGGCACAGGTTGCCTGTCAATAGGCCCTGGTAGCCGAAGAACAATAAATAAAAAGAAAGAACAGTAAAATATATAATCCGGTGTCTTATAGATATTTTATTTTTACAAAATAGCGCTCAATGTAAATTTACAGAGCATTAATACTATAAATTAATTGATTTAAAATGTGTTTTTTTTTTCGCTACACAGTTCTAATCCTATTGGAGACTCCAAAATTCGCTTGAGGATGAAATGGAACTAATGTCTTTAATTTAATTACAAAATTAAATTGGAAGCTTTTAGATTCCATTTTTTAAACATGGTTAGAACTGTGTAGCGAAAAAGCCATATTTTAAATCAATTAATTTATAATATTATATATATATATATATATATATATATATATATATATATGATAAAAAATATTGTTTTAAGATATGCTGTATTTATCGGTAAAAGTGGTCAATATCAGAAATAGAGTGTATGTAAATATAAAAATATTTAAGTGGACATTGAGTTCAACACCGAGTCGGTTTTATGCTTAACCGCAATATTCAGGCCATGAAGATTGCGTTTAATTCCTCTGAAGATTTTTTTCTTTTTAGGTTTCTGTTTTGTGTGTTTTTTGTTTGTGTGTATGTGTGTGTGTTTGTAGTGTAATTTCCAGTTCTTTACTCTTCCACTACTTATATAGCATATTTATATTACATATATATAGCATATTTATATTGTACATGTATAGCATATACTGTACTTATATAGCATATTTATATTTTACCTATATAGCATATTTATATTGTACCTATATAGCTTATATATATTGTACTTTATAGCATATTTATATTGTACTTATATAGCATATTTATATTGTATTTATATAGCATATTTATATTGTACGTATATAACATATACTATACTTATATAGCATATTTATATTGTACCTATTTCTTCGCTTATTTATATTGTACTTTTATGGCATATTTATAATGTTCTTATATAGCATATTTATATTGTACGTATATAGCTTATTTATATTGTAGTTTTATAGAATATTTATATTGCACTTATATAGCATATTTATATTGTATTTACATAGCATATTTATATTGTACATATATAGCATATGTATATTGTACCTATATAGCATATACTGTACTTATATAGCATATTTATATTGTGGCTATATAGCATATATATATTGTACGTATATATAGCTTATTTATATTGTACTTATATATCATATTTATATTGTATTTATATAGCATATGTATATTGTACATATATAGCATATTTATATTGTACGTATATAGTATATACTGTACTTATATAACATATTTATATTGTATCTATATAGCTTATTTATATTGTACTTTTATGACATATTTATAATGTACTTATATAACATATTTATATTGTACGTATATAGCTAATTTATATTGTACTTTTATATAATATTTATATTGCACTTTTATAGCATATATTGTACTTATATAGCATATTAATATTGTACTTTATAGCATATTTATATTGAACTTATATAGCCTATTTACATTGTATTTATATAGCATATTTATATTGTACATATATAGCATATGTATATTGTACGTATATAGCATATACTGTACTTATATAGCATATTTATATTGTACCTATATCGCATATTTATATTGTACGTATATAGCTAATTTATAATGTACTTTATAGCATATTTGTATTGTACTTTATAGCATATTTGTATTGTACCCATATTACAAGATATCTATCCTGTATTTATTCGACACGTTTTTTTATATTTCAATATGTTTGCACATTTCGTTCAACACCTTAAAGTTAAATCTACTTTAGTTCCTTTCGAAAAATCACAGAAAAATGATTTAATTCAAATTTTATTTTTTTTATTGTTTTTTTTTAAATTTACCCTCTTATAACTTTTAAACTCTGCAACCTTTAGACAAAAATATTGATTTCTAACTTAATTTGATTCACAGCCACAAAAAAAACATCTCGTTGTTTTCCTCTCGCTAATAAGAACGCACACGATGTGTGATTCCGTGTGCTGCTATCAATAAAATATTCGCGAACACTAATTGACTACGTGTGACATATATCGTTAATTTCATTAACGCTTTAAAATAATAAGATATAAACGGTCTCCTTGTTTATTGCCCCTCCCTAACACTATCTATCCCAGTTTGTTCATATCTCCCCCACCCCCCTCTCTCTCTATCTATCTATCTATTTATTGATCTATGTATCTCAGTCTGTTCATATCTATGTATCGATCTATGTATCTATCTATCTCACTCTGTTAATACCTATCTATCTATCTATCTATCTATCTATCTATCTATCTATCTCAATCTGTCTATATCTATCTATCTATCTCACTCTGGTAATATCTATCACTCCATATCTATCTATCTATCTATCTATCTATCTATCTCAGTTTGTTCATATGTATCTATGTATATATCTATGTATCTATCTCATTCTGTTCATATCTATCTATCTATCTATCTCTCTCTCTCTCTCTCTCTCTCTCTCTCTATATATATATATATATATATATATATATATATATATATATATATATATATATATATCAATCTGTCCATATCTATCTATCCAGCTCAATCTGTCGATATCTATCTATCTATCTATCTATCTATCTATCTATCTATCTATTCATTATCTATCTACCTATCTATTTCAGTCTTTCCATATCTATCTATCTATCTATCTATCTATCTATCTATCTATCTATCTGTTTGTCTGTCTATCTATCTATCTGTTTATTTGTGAGTATTTGTGTGTGTGTGTGTGTGTGTGTGTGTGTGTGTGTGTGTGTGTGTGAAGAAACCAAACGATATAAGAGATTCTGTCTGTTTTCGAGACCCGCTCCAAACACACACAGACCCACACACATTGTTAATGAATACTGAAATGATTTTATCACACTTATCTGAGCACAGTTCAGACTGCCAAAAAATCCATAAACAACGAAATTTCGCACACCCATAACAAAAATAAATGATTCAATCAAGATATTTTCTTTTGTTTTCTGTATTTTACTTTTTTTTATTTATTTAAAAAGAAAAGATCGTGAGATTACTGATGAAAAATAAACAAGATTTGAGTGAATATTTCTGTTAACTTTTTCGTTGGTTTTATCAAAGCAATTATCAGAAATGCAGACGTGATTTATGAAAAACACGCAAATGGATTTTGTCCAGGAAATATTCGGCAGTTTTGTTTCTCTTATGGGAACTCTCACATAAAATGAAAGCTAATGAAAAAGTATTCAGGCATGTATAGTAAATGTTATTGTTACGTTTTAGACATTCATAGCAGATGGCGTTCGCATCAAGAAATGTCTGATCACCATTGTTAAGGCGTTTATAACGTTGAGGATTTATTTTTTTTTAGTTGATAATAAAAATGGCGTAGTTTAAACATTTGTTTGAATCACTTCACTCCAGGCAAGGCAATGAAGCCATTAAGACGCAAGTGATTACAGAATGTTTTACAGGGTGCCCCTAAAGGCTGTTCACATAGGCAAATAAATAAACAAAGATGTAGAGGCTTTTGTTTACATGACGACAGCGTAAGAATTAAGGAGAGAATGCAAAGAGGCTTGAGGAATAATTCATTTCGACTTTTTTCAGAAAAAAATCAGTGATACTTTATCCAAGTCTAAAAAACACTAATGAAAATCTGTTTACTTGTAGGGAAAGAAAAGCAATATATCAAATGATAAGAAAAATATGCACAATTTATTTCATTTACGCTGTTAGAAGACAAACTATTCAGGTTTATAAAAAAAAATTCTTGAAATGCTACGAGGTATTAATTCATCCGAAGAAATAACATCTGTTAAAAAGAAAATCGTGACTTAATTATAAAATTTAAGTGAGGAGCGACTAATGTCTTTAAAGTCTGGATACATAGGCAAAAATGCATATTTTCAAGAAATAAAAATTCCAGCCACATTTTATTGAATTGCATTATTAACAAATAACATCTTCAATATGAATTCCATTATTTGTGATGTAAAGTTTGATGCGCTTTGCAAGATTCATGTAAACTTGATGCAATAACTCCACATTGTAGTCAATTTTAGCACATTAACTCTTTATGCGTTCAATCGTGTTGCATCTGTGAGTTTCATTGATTATACCTTCTCCTTTAGCATACCCCAGAAAAAAGAAGTCAATTCTTTCTTCTTTTGACAAAACCCTCTTTAATCTGTGAAGGTAAAAAAATATAAATAATGTGATTTCTTATCTGTCCGCACTTTAGAGACACCCTGCAAAATATAAGAAAAAAAAAACACAATTCATGAGTGAGAACAAGGAAAGAACAGGAATTAAGAAGACAGAAGATAACGATTGACATTGCATATAAAATTTTGAAGATCAAAGTTGACTCGGAAGCAAGAAGACGAAAGAGAGTTCCACAAGTGAGGAGTGCATAAGAAGAAACTATCTGCATAGAACTTACGCTTTCATCATATAATTTTAAACTTTTAATTGTCAATAAATCCCTTGTGTTAGTATAGTCAAATGCAATGAATAATGAATGTTAAAGGTTTGTGAGGCTCAGAAGCAATTTTTAATTCATTATCTGAGAAAGTTTTTACATAAAATTGACAGACTAGACTTTTCTAAACGAGTTTGGCGTCGTGCATGGCGTCTATATAGTCAAGGTGTAACAATGCTATTTAAGAACACGACACAAGATTTTAATTTTTTTTTTTTGTTTTTTAACATCTTCAGGTAGTGAACAAAACTAAACCAAGCGCAGCCTAATCTATGTTGAATTTCCTTATGTCCTATACTAAATCCCCTATGCTAATGACATAACCATTTATTGCTGTCTCCATAGTACGTCAGATCGTAAATTGATCATAAATTGATCGTAAATTGATCATAAAGTCAGATTGTAGGCTGATGTCAAAAACGATTTTCAGTTGTTTTTTTTTGTTACCCCGATAAAAATGTTGGCTTATTAATTTTAACGCTTCCAAAATTAAACTGCCTTTCATCAGCATGGCTGAAGCTAACCTCTTGAAGAGTTATTCGTTGTGCCTTCTCGGGTAGCGTTCCCGGGTGATATGAAGTTGTAATGGAATGTCCCACACTCCCTATCGCCTATATAGACTGACTATATCTAGCTATATATGGTGAGCACAGGGCTTGCTTCAATAATTAATTAGAGATTCGTCTCCAGCTATGCTGGTCGAACTCTCTGCCTTCGGGCAGAGAGGAATCCAGACGAGCCTATGCCGAAGGACAGAGTCTCATCTGGGGTGGTAGACAGCTACCCGACCCGTTTTTTTACAGGGTCCTGCGGTGAATTTTTGCCCGAGCTTACGAGCTCGGATATCCCATGTTAAAATCGGTCTTGTGCCACATTTGACCGTGTGGGGCGGTTGGCAAATATCCTTGCTTCGGGAATTAGTTGCAGATTCGCTAAGCTGGTCGAGCTCTCTGACTTCGGGCGGGGCGGAACCCACTTGAGGCTATGCCGAAGCGCAGAATCTCGTCTGGGATGCTAGATAGCTACCCCAACCCGTTTTTTTACGGGGTCTACGGGGAATTTTTGCCCGAGCCTACGGGCTCGGATAGCCCACGTTAAATTCGGCCTTGTGCCACATCTGACCGCGTGTGGCGCATTTGACAATTATCCTTTCTTCGGCAATTAGTTGTAGATTGGTCACCAGCTGTGAACTCTCTGCCTTCAGGCAAAGAGGAACTCAGACACGGCTATGCCGAAGGGCAGAGTCTCGTCTGGGGTGATAGATAACTACCCGAACTCGTGTGTATGGAGTCTCCGGGGAATTTTTGCCCGAGCCTAAGCATCGGTTTTAACCCCGCATTAAAAACGGCCTTGTGCCACATCCTGCCTCGCGTGGAGGTAAGGTAAATAACCTTGATTCGGGAATTATTAGCCTGCCACCCGATTTCCTGTCTTTCAGTAGTGTATTCTCTTTTATAATAAACCTCTCTTTCTTCCATCTCCGCGCGTGTTGCTGTTCCGTCAATCGAGTACCACCTTTGTCTGTGTGTAACCTCTTTAAGGATAAAACAATATTGAATCTTTTACTAGGTCAGCTGCTACGAAATTTGCTTCACCGTGTACTGTTATAATCTATCGAACATCAAATCTATATCTACCAGTCGTCCATGCTTAAAATATTTTTGTCATGTATGGTTTGATGTTCTCATTATAGATAGAGAGATACTTGATAAAATACAAAGAAGAAATCAGCAATATCAGCTTTGGCGGAAACATTAGTTAGCTTGACGTAATCAATGCGAAACTTTCTTATAAAATATAAATCACTCATTTGTCCCAATATTCACTCAAACACACAATCATTCAAGACACAACAAATACGAAAATCTCACCCGAAACGAAAGGCGCCCGGCATCCACCAGAGAACTGACGTCTCTGCTCCAAAGCGCAGAGCGATATTTATTCTGCTTGTATACAGAAATGTGGCACAAGGCGAAAATGGGGAATGGAGAAAAGACGGTCTTGTTCTGTCTTAACATTAAACTTATCTAACCACAAACACTGACCCAAACATACAACAATATTCCTTACATCAAAACGACGCATTCTTTCTTACCATTTTTACTTCATCCACCAGAATACCTCAGAATCTCCATGAAGTCATAACTAGTCCCCCTATCTTAGCGAAAAGATCATCCGGACAGTTGCCATGAAAAGGCAGAGGTAGGCAACTTTACGGCCGTGGGAAAATGACTAATGCCAAAACGACAGATCAAGATTCATGTAAACTTTTGTTGGTCTCTCGCACCCCACACATAATAATCAACAAGGTTGCAGTTTGGTGAGTTAGCTGGCAAAGTGTAGGGGGTGATCCGGTCACAGGAATTGTCTGACAGCTATGACTGGATTCTTCTGCTTGTGTAGCATGGTGCAGGATCTTCTTGCCAGACATAGGGTCTTCCAGTAGTCTACCTTTTGATCAGGGCAGCACTACCTCCTCAAGGCATTTGATGTAGGCCTCCGTGCTGAGACTGAGGCCATGTAGGAAGAGGAATGTATCCATAACTTCACCATATCTAGTGATCGCTACAAACACCTTCGTAATCAACATTAGACTCATCCAACTATTTCCGAATCCTCATCATTCTCTTCGGATTGAAACCCCAAAACTCTGAAATCTTCGTATTTTAGCTTCTGGTGCGAATGCCAAGCAGTAAAGCCTACCGTTTCCAAGTTTCTGAGGGAATGAATTGCGCCATCGTGCTCTTTATCTTACAGACGGGGCCCAACTGACTCTACTATTTTGTACAGTTGACATAATAAAAAAAACAACGCGATGCGCAAAGTTAAGCATATAAAATGGCGACAATTTACCCATCGACATACAGAAGGATAGAGTGATGTTGGATTTTCAAATGTAAATGTCTTAGTACATACAAGAGTGACGGAAGAGAATGTATATCTTACATATACATATGTATGTGTAAGTACGTATTCGAAATAAGCAGCTGTCTTGCTTAAAATGTGGGTGAAACAAATATGTATCTTTTAGTGTCAACGCAGAAGTGTGTGGACCTCTAAAGTCGCCAATGTGTAATAGAAGTGGGTTGATATTTGAGGAGTCCATGCGAGACTGTGTTTATTGCGCATGCGTCGTATTTCTGCTCTTAGTATATTACGATGACCGCAGCATCGAAGAATTGAGAAAATTAATTAATCGATTCTAATTTATGTTGACTTTCCATCTAGTTTAATATAAATCTAGAGTTCCGCTTTGAAAATACCACTTCGCTTGTGGTTTTTCTACGATCAGTGACCTTATATTCCGGTTGAAATTTGAGCTTGTTTCTGATTCGCTCTATAGACTATGATGTCTGTATCCTGGTCGGGAACATTTCTGATCAGTTGGTCGAAATACGACTTCATAGCCTAGTGATTCTGAATATACATCTATTTTCACAGGTATTGAAATTTTTGGACTCCTTTTTCTTTTTTTTTCTTTTTTTTTTGTCTATTTCTTTACTTATTTTCTCCGTCACTGATGAATGCTAAGAATACTGCTGAGTGTAAATGCGGACAAAGAGGAAGTTTTAATGAAAATACTCCACTAAATAGCAGTGAATGCTGGACAATGAAGAATAGACTTGATGCAATAGAAACGTGGCCCTAAAGAAGGATGTTGAAAATATTATGTATTGCACAGGGGCGTAACGAGGAAGTTTTAAGGAAAATAAATTTTGCTTAAAATAAATTTTCCTTAAATAAATTTTAGCTAGCTTAAAATTTTAAGCTCGCTGCAATTTTGGATACAAAAGGAAAATAAGAGTTACTCCCCTTGAACTATAAAAGCAACGATAACGGCTATTATAATATATTAATATATATATATTTTAACCTTGCATATTCTAGCAACCCTGAATCTGAGCTCAACGAAAATCGTTCCCTGTGCCTGACTTTTCTAGGGTTTTTGAATGAGCCACGAATCAGTGAAATCCGACCGGTAGGAGCGGAGGAGTTGTTTGGACACACACAAACACATGCACAGTTATTTATATATAAGATTAGGAGTAAAAGTTTCATTAATCTGTGTTAGAAATACCTAAAGAAACATTTTTTTGTAATGTGTTGTAAAATGTTGCGTGGAACTGTATCTTTAACTTATCTTGACAAGTTTTCTTTTTCGGTCGGCAATTTCTTCCTCTCCTTTTTGTTGTTGTTGTTGCTGTTATTGTTGTTCTTGTTCTTCTTGTTCTTGTTCTTGTTCTTGTTCTTGTTCTTCTTCTTCTTCTTCTTCTTCTTCTTCTTCTTCTTCTTCTATCCCACCATTCTTCCCCTTTTGTTTATCACCCTCACCTCTTCCTATGTCTATTCCCTTTATAACGTCTTTAAAAACTCACTTATGTTTGCGTTTCAACTCATGTTGCTCTCCCCACTTCAATGGCTACCTTTCCTTACTCTCCTTTCTTTTTACCTTTTTTTTCTTCTTACCTTCTTTTCTTCTTCATACATAATTCTTTTTTCCTTTTCATCTTTAGTATTTTTGCTCCTCCTCTTCCTATTCTTCTTCTTTTTCTTTTTCTCTATTTTTTTATTGCCTTCTTTTTATTTCTGTTTCTTCGAATAGTTTCGTTCTTGTTCTATATCGTCCTCCATTTTTTTTTTATTTCCCCCGTGATGTCTTCTTTTTCCCATCATCCCACGCACACGGCCATCACTATATCATCATCACGAATCTGGATGTTGTATCGTTTATTACTATTTCTATTTGCTGTACTGCTAGTTGTTCCTGCTAGAGCGGTAGAAATGGCGGGCTTCTTGTAGGAAGTTGCGGGGCGCAGTGTAGTATGGCGTATGAAGGACATCTTTGACAACTGTAGATCCACGCCAACATGGCCCCGGGGTTGTATCCCGTGTAGCAAGTCAATGACCCAAAACCCTCTTTACTTGCTTGCAGAGATTTCTTTTTCTTTCTTTCTTTCTTTTTTTTGACGATTTTGCTATACAGTTTGTTCCAATGTAGTTTTCCTTCACAGACTTTTTTTTTTGTCAAATTTCATGTTGGGATATTAGAATCGAAATCTCAGAAAGTCTGTTTACAAGGAACCGATGGTCTTGAGAGAAAAACAAAATAAGCTTACGATCTAAAATGAAGACATCTTACAATGTTCGGACATGATTGTGCCGTTCAAATTATAAAGGTACAGACTCTTACTTTAGCTAAAGGAGTTTTTAAAATTATTCAACCCCCAAGCAAGGTGATAAGGCCACTAAGATGCAAGGGATCACTGAGAGTGAAAAAAAAAAAAACGCTGGTAAAACGTTAAGAAGGAATATAAAAGAACAGAATTCTGAAACACAGAAGATGGTGATTGATGTCGGATTTAATCTTTTGAATATCTTAGTTTACAGGAGAGTAAGAAGCCGGAATTTAATACCAATATAATACTAGTCTTAAAATCATGTTCGAGGTACCAAAGGAAATATTTATATAAAAGACACAGAAAAGTCACGTGATGTTAGTAGGAAAGTGACTTAAGTCGAGATGCCATGTCAAGACTTATAACATTGCAGCCTCTTTGGATTTTTTCAAGAATCTCGATATACAGAACAGGAACATTAGAGTAGATATGGCAAAGATTCTATGGACGGACTAAGGGTCACGAATCCTGATTCTAAACTATTCTTTTCTATTATATGCTATCACATTTTCCGGCTTTTTAATTGCTCTAAGTAATATGTATCCCTTTATAATCCATTTTTAGCCTAGTTCTTTCACAAATTCACCAAGAAGATGCCCCCCCTCTTCTTTTACCTTAAAAAGACTCTTGGTTTAACCATCATCACAATAGCTAGGGAGGAGTAGATGCGATAGGCATCAATAAACTACAGAAAAACTCAAAATTGATCGTTGCATTTAAATATTGAATTAATGTTAAAGCTTACCTTTTAAAAGTTCAACAATAATTCTTCTGCTGTCACTTAAAGACGATTAGATATATGTAGATCTTTATTTTCAATATAAACAATTGTTTTTATTTCATGGGTGACAGAACAGGGAACAATTCATAAGATAAAATTAATACAGTGTAAAGATTGGAAAATAGAAATTAGAATTAGTTATACATTCAACATTTGAAGTATTATTTAAACATAATAGCTTATTCAGTAAAACATTAGTGAAAATGTTGTGGCCTTTTAGGAGCCGGAAAGAAAGACAAGGAAAGAAAGTAGGTTGAACAAGTGTATTGAAATAACAAAGCATATATACAAAATAAGAGTCCGATCTATCAGGTTACAATGCGTCCCAATTGCCTCCCTTAGGAAGTCTCGCAGGTTAGTATTTATGAAGGAGGAAGAGTTAATTCTAATGTAGATAGGTCACCGTAACAGAAACATAATAGCTTATTCAGTGGAATCTATATAAATAAATTCGAACTTGAAGCACAATTCTACTACGACTTCTGAGATTAAAATTCCCCAGCTCTACTTCATAGTAATTTACGCACTACGTATTTACACTGTCTCCCCTCTAAGACGAGTTGTGAAATAAGGTCTGTTTTTGAAGGTGGACACCCGAGCTCATACACCCGGGGAAGGAACAGAAATTTATCGTAGCACCAGCAACCAAGGGATTCAAGGGGAGTAAATCTTACGTTTCTAGTATTAGTCGTACTACTATTACTACTACTAGTAGTAGTAGTAATAGTAGTATTAGTAGTATACCAGTCATAGACATCAAAAGATTTAACTCACCCCAGACATAATCCTCGTCTTTGTTGTTAGGAAAACTGCGTTTCAGCCATTGAATCCTCCAGCCTTCATCAGATGCTTGTCGATCCGGGTAAATTTCGCGGAATTTTTAACTAAACCTGTTTATTTAATCCTCCAGGGTGGATTATTAACGTTCCGCTGTTCATTTTTGGCATAATTCGTCGAGTTCTTATTTCGTACTACTCATTTACTGCTTGTCCTGTTTGCACTGAGTCTAAGCAGACACTGCCTCTTCAAGGGATTGAACTCACAATCGCAAAGAAGAAGAAGAAGAAGAAGATGATGATGATGATGATGATGATGATATAAACTATATACAATCGTGATTGCCGAATCTTGAGTCAGAAAAATATTGATAAAATCCAAAGTTATCGGTCCTAACCTGGCATCTCGACTTGAGTCATTCCTCCCCCCTCCGCCGTAGCGCAGTTTCCCTTTGCATTTTCTACATTTATTTTCATGATGAATACTTCTGATGAAATCATCATCTTTCTCTTTTTTATCTGTTCTTTTATTGCCCTCTCTTTCCTTAATAACTTTTCCTAACCCTCTCTCTCTTTATCTATCTATCTATTTGTCTATCCCTCTAACCCCTTGCGTCTTAGCGGCCCTATCACCTTGCTTGCGAGTGAAATGATTAAAATACATACGCAATAAGAACTTGAGATTAAGGTGCATTCACTTGAACCTCATTATGTGTTGTCTGGGAAGAAGAAAAAGATTTTCATTGAATCGATGCTGTCTGATAATTCGCTGATCGGTGGGAAACTCGACGGTCAACCATACATCGTTCAAGCAAAATATAGACGTGTAATTTCGGAAACCGATCTAAAGGTCATAGCTGGACGTATTCAAGTCAAGTTCCCAGATCAAACCTATTGATTATCGATACCTTATTTTGCCAATTTGCGAAAACAGCATTTCATATCGATCTTGCATCCATTTGTGTTCTTTTTATTCGGCCCTGAATCGGATGAATATGAAGAACTTAGTTCCGTGGTACAACGAGTCTTGTGTCGATTATTTAGGACAGCCACTGAGTCAAGTAGACTGTCAATGATTTTATTTTATCTAGCGCCGTCAGAAAGTTCGAGATGTGAGTGTTTAAAAGCAACCATCCGTTATGCTCGAGTAGAGAAATCGAAATAAAAATTCGGGATCAAGTGACACTCGGTCGGCAGATAGGGAATTCCAGTTATGTGCTTATATAACCTTGCCGAATGGAAGACAGGATAGAGCATAGTTAAAGGTGTGAAGAGGAAAATCTAGTCGCCCAGGGTTGGCGAGTCAAGTTTAGTGTTGTGCATTCATAGGGAAAATCTTGTACGTTTGTTAGCCTTGAGAGAATTGGGAAGTATCAGGGAAATGTCACTTACTTTCTCCCTAGGAATGCTTAGTGAATTGATCTATAAATAAAGAACGACACAAAGACTGGATGTCAGAATATAGCAACACGTGCCAACAAAGATCCGTAATTTTAAGGATTCTCTTTCGGACAATCTGACCAACACATAAGGGTCTTCCATCGCAGAACACCTAATAAATAGCCGTAATTGTGCCGCTAATTTCACTGTGGACATATTTACCATCCTTAGTAAGTCCCACTCAACTTACCAATTAAAAGAGGTCATAAATATTTTATCCTTGAGACCTTCCTTGTGCAAACAAAAGGATTGCGTACTGAGCCTTCAATTTCCATTTAAGTATTTTCCCGATACATATTGTCCATCTCTTTTATTGATAATTCTATATTTATTAACCTCGATTTAGCTCTGTTGAGCGAGGCTCGAACCCGGATAGCTAGCTCGTTTTCCATTTTTACCTTTTAATTATTATCTTCATGAGCGGTAATAAATATAAATTTTGTCTTTTCATAGCGGTCTTAAAATTCCGAGTGACCAATAAAATTTTTAAATAAAGAACCCTGTTTATCGGACCGAACTGACTTGTGTTTCTCTCGCAGGTAACATCTCTTGTCGACCGACATCTCAAGCATTTACACAAATTCGTTAACATCGACGCAAAATGGAAATATACCGTGGCGTGTGTACTGAAGGAGACATATTTATCCTCAGGCCGGGCTAAAAAAAAAAGTGTTCGGTTTGACTCCTGGTAAGTGAATGACTGACCACTTTCATTACACTATGAAGTGGAGTAACTAAGAGGACGTCACGTAATCTATGTGACTTCATCTTCACCAAAGGGAGGTAGTCACTTTTTGTATCCCTACACCCTCCTACGAAAAGATGGCTGTGGATGTATTCGCAACTTTCTTCTACATCCTTTTTAGCTATAATGTCTAGATTAGTTGTACTTTTTAAAATCTAAGCTAACATATTTTAATTCTTCAGTATTCTGTTTCCTTTGAGGATATTGGTGATTCTGCTCTTCTTAATTTTCTGTCTTTTATAGCACTGAATAAATGTATTTTTTATCTCTCTCAAACCATGTTCTGCCATCGATATATTCAAGCTCTTCACAATTTCCTTCTTTTCTAGCGTTAAGTAATATTTGTATCCTTACTATCCTTCCCAGTCTCTGTTCTGTCATCTATTTATACAACTTCTTTAGGTTGGTGATAATGGCTCTCCATAACTTCCTATCCTTTGTAGATCTAAGAATTGTTTGTCTTCTAATTATCGATCCCAAACCTGTTGTGCTATCCATTTATAAAAGCTCGTTAGATAGCTGATAATGGCTCTTCACAACTTCCCATCGTTTATTATCTCTCCTAAACCATCCATTTACAAAAGCTGGTTAGTTAAGTTATGCGTTGTTACTTCTGAACCCCTAAGCTTCAGCATATCTTGTGAGTATCAAATTTTCCAAACCGTCTTTCCTCATTAGGTGGAGTGGTAATTTCCACTGTCACACTCTGCTGTTAAATATAAGTGTCCTTTTTGTTTCAAATTTCTCTAAAAGTTTGTCGTTGCTCATTCGTTTAGTGCATGACATTCTCAGTATCCTTCTGTAGATGCACACTTCTGTTGCTTTAACTCTCTTCATCTCCGAGTAGATTGTTCTGCATTCAGTGCCACAGAGGAGGACTCGGGAAATTGTGTATTATTTACTAAACCCTCTAACGACGTATTTTGCATAAACCGACAGATTTTCCGCTCGATCTGCTGTTAACGGATTGGGAAAGCGTACCACGCGTGAAATTACGAGTGTTTTTGCATTGAAAGTTCACCAAGTTATCTCGAAACTAATATATCAGGAATATCCCCAAGACGTTATTTTCTGGATGATTTCCCGTCATTAATTCATTAATTTCACGAAAAGAAAAATATACAAACACAAAAGCATATATACATATAAATAAATATATATATATATATATATATATATATGAGATAACGACATAATTTTTATATATCAAGAACAATATTGAGGAAAAATGTATGTATAAGTGGAAAATGTTTTCGTGTGACGCATTTCGTCCTTTAGGATTTCATCGGGCTACATTTGTTCGGTTAGTGCGACTACGCATGCGCACGAATGAGGGATACTGGGAAAATTTAAATTCAATATATATTTATATATATATATATATATATATATATATACAGGGACTGCCAAAAGTCGCTTTAATAGTTTCCAATAATGATAACAACAAATAGGTAAAGCGAATTTGAACATCCTTGTATTAAGCAGGTTTAAAAACATATAAAACATTTTATCATAGATTATATTTTTTTTTTCTTAATGAATGGATAAACATTGGTTGTATATTTGGAGAGCACAAAAAATAATACCTTTATAGCAATCTAGTAATGATAATGGTATTATTATAGCCTTTTCCCTAAAATATTTGGGGTACATTAACCGAGCAGCCAGTACTTCTTTCAGTTGAAATTTATAAATCTTTTCGCAGAAACTTTTTAAGGGAAATCTGTCTTTCAAGTCTTTTTGTCCTTATCACTCTTTCAGTTGTTATTGGGGGTTTTATTCCTAAACATTTTTTATATGAAATAATACTGAACCATTTATTTAATCTACAGGGTCGTACTGTGGTCTACTCCCACTCTCCATGTCTAGGGATATCACGTCTAGTTCTTATTTTTAGTAATGCTCAGATATTCTTCGCTCGTTTTCACTGTTTCCAAGTACACACTGCTCTGTCCAGGGATTGAACTGAACCCATTATTTAATCTACAGGGGTGGATAGACAATTCTCCTTCCACTGCCCATGTCTAGGGATATCTCGTCTAGTTCTTATTTTTAGTACTGCTCAGTTATTGTTCGTTCATTTTCACTGTGTCCAAGTACACATTGCCCTGTCCAGTGATTGAACGGAACCCTTTATTTTAATCTACGTGTGTGGGTGGACTGTTATCGTTCAACTGCGCATGTCCAGGGATATATAGTTCTTATTTTTAGTACTGATCAGTTATTGCTAACCCCTTTTCCCACTGAGTCCAAGTACACACTGAGGGCTTAATAAGAAAGAAAAATAATCCTGAAATAAGAGTCTTGAGCGTGATCCTCGTTGATTGACCCATTGCATTAGCCCTGTGCCAAACTACACCAAGCTTCGTAAATGGCAAGCCACAAATGTTTTAGGCGCACTCACTGACATTTAACACGCGGCTTTACACCCCTTCGACAATCGACAAGAATATATATTTACTGATTTCATATAAGAGTGAGCCCGGGGCACTAAATGAAGCAGATGCGTTTTTCGCACAGCTTTTCCAAGAAAATAACGCCTCAGCTCGGCACAGATAACGTTTCGAAGTGTAATTAGAGCAGTAAGATATGTCCACTCGGACTCCTCGCAAATTCATTCGATTCGCCCACATGGCGGATATTGTCAACAAAGAAAATATGTAATTACAGATACATATATATATATATATATATACGACGTGTGTGTGCTTACGTGCGTTCATATGAACAGAGATTACTTTATTAGTCCCAATATATATATATATATATATATATATATATATATATATATATATATATATAAATAAATATATATATATGTATGTATGTATGTATGTGAGTGTGTCTGTCAAAAAGGTGTATGGGTTAAAAAATGTTATAAAATTTTCTAATCTGGACATATTTTTGAAAAATGGCTTCGGCCAACTACTTTTCAGCATTCTCTCATAAAATATAGATAGAACCATGCATCCATTTAAGAACATGTATTAACAAGTGTGCATATATATATATATATATATATATATATATATATATATACGCTTTATATACATTTTTTTCACCCAATACATGTCTTGAGATCTAATCAAGGTAAAGCTTTTATTTGAATGAAGTGTATACACAGATGCATTGCAAGCGCATATATATATATATATATATATATATATATATATATATATATATCAATGAAACAGAGCTGGTACTTTTTACTCAATTTAATTTCTATAATTAAATTGAAATTTTTAGCTTCTGTTTTTGAAACGTGTGAACTCTTATGTAGCGATGGAATCATATATTTAAAAAATAATTATGATTTAGGCTCTACTTTTGTATTGAGCACTGTTTTTTTTTTTTTAAATAAAAACAAAAATACTAAAAATTTGTATTATTAACCTAAATGTTCATTCATATTTTTTATATATTTGAACAACACAAATATATATATATATATATATATATATATATATATATATATATATATATATATTTTCTCTAATATAAATTTCAAGATCTACATGAGTAAATGCTATGCTGAATTAGATGTTATATGGTGAAAGTATATATAATAACATTAGGAAAATTATGAGAAAATGAACGATTTAACCTTTATGGAATTAACTTTGCGGTAGCCTGATGTAAATATTAGCGGGTTTTTTTTCTGGAAAAATCAGTTTTCTGAGTCAAAATGTCCCTTTACATTATAATATGGAGCTATTTGAGGGTGTTTCAACTCCGTGTAAGTAACATAGGGCATTAAAATCAACTTATATATATATATATATATACTCGTTAGGTAAATAATCCAAAGTTCTTTAATATTTTTGTTATTATTTTTTAAAAAAAGTTCTCGATACAAAAGTAGAGCCTAAAAATAATTATCTATTTAAAAATATGTTTCCATCGCTAATTTAATTCAATTTAATTCAAATAATTATGTTGAATTCAAATAATTATATTGACGTTTTCGGCTCTTGTTTTGAAACATGAGAACTCTTACGTAGCGATGGAATCATATTTTTAAATAAATAATATATATATATATATATATATATATATATATATATATATATATATATATATTCCATTGGAATCGTAAATACAATGTAATTCATCAGACGTACAAATTCAAAATGAAAACAGAAAAAACAACTCCGGAAATAAAAACAGAATTTAGGAAGGGGTTTAAGTAAGAGGTTTGGGGATCACTGTGCTAGTATAGGTTTTAAAGTATAGGTTTTCTCTTACTTAACCCCTTCCACCCACCTCTCTAAAATTCTCTCTGTTAGGTTTAATCTCCCTCCTCCTCATACCCTCTCTAAATTCTGTTTTATTTCGGAGTTATTTTTTCTGTTTTCTTTTGAATTTGTAGGTCTGATGAATTGGATCATGTTACGATTCCAATGGAATAAATTATGACCATGGAATATTAGTGTTTAAGCCTTTTTATTATATCCTTACTCTGTCCTGGACATTGAGTTCTACCTGATTCTTCCTCTTGGAATTTTTATTAAAAAAATATACATATATGGGTATTTATATATTTTGCATATGTATGTATATTTACCACTAATATTATCTATCTATCTATCTATCTATCTATATATATATATATATATATATATATATATATATATATATATATATATATTGTTCAGATGATCTATGACAAAACGCTGCCTTGTCAATAGTGGAATGTTTTCTACATTACGACACATTTTCCACAGACGAAAATTTGCAAGCCCCCCCCCTCTATCTATAGCTAACTCTATAAAATATGTTTAGGCAAGCTACATTCCTTAGTTCCACCAACTCTAACCTTCCCACGACGCATACTTTGAGGAGGACCACCATTATTTCCTTCGTCATCCATTAGCAAAGTTTCACTCGGATAGCTTCTTCATGAGGTCAGAAACCGAAGAGGAGGCGCTTTCTCCACCTATCCTCTTCAAGTTTATGGTTAACCGTGTTCTTTCATACATATCCTCATGAACTGATTCTTTTACTCTTTCTGCTCACACAACAATCGCTTTGAGTATCCCTCTACCTTCAGGGACTCTTGTGCCTTGTATAGGTTAAGCATTAATAATAATAAACTTCTGCTAATGGAAGTCTTATACTTTACAAAGAATAAAACTAACATAAATGTTACACACATACACATGATCTATGAGCTTCTTTGCATTCTTCTGACTGGACAGGGCGCACCACACGCCAACGAGGTCAGATACAATTATATCTACAAGAAATCTATGCTCCAATTTTGTAGATGTAGCAATATATCGACAAAGGTCCATCTGGTATAGTATATCTCATACAAAGAAAGACGTTTTCATATGAGTGCAGACGTGCCCTGGGAACCAAGGGGACAACAACTAGAAAAGGTTTGGGGATTACTGTGCTAGTATAGGTTTCGTAGGTGGGCTAATTGAACGTGTCAGGTGTTACTCCATCTTGTTCCAGGTTTATTTAATTATGGACAGTTGGCCATCGGGAAAATTTGTCATACATCTTGCAGAGTACAGCGGGCTATATGTTTTTAGCCGCCTTTGAATACAGCAATTTGGGCTTGTTTAATAAAACATATTTTTTTTCTCAGATAATAACGTGTTAGTAACAAGCTACTCTCATCTATGAACAATAGTTGACTCATATCTTGTAATGAAAGTTCGTGGAAGTAAGGAAATTAGTGAATTTCAACGAGGGCAAATAATACGATGACGTCAGTGTGGCAAGTCAAATAGAGAAATTGCCAGGTTTTTCCAGGTTAATCATCAAACGGTTAATAATATCGTCAAGAAATTTAATGAAGAAGGCTTTATCGTGTAGAACAACGTTCAAGAAGACCAAGCGAACGAAAAGGGCACTGAATAAGGAAGTCATCAGAAACCGTCGTCAGAGCGTCAAAGATGTCGCCAACAGCAGGGAAATGTCGTCATATGCGATGAGAAAGACTCTGACGGAGCTAGGATATCAAAGAAGTGTTGCAAGAAAGAAGCCCTTGATTTCAGAGGTTAACAGGAAAAGGCGTATGGACTGGGTTAGAGAATTCGAGAGCAAAGATTATGAATTTTGGCAGTCTGTAATTTGGTCAGATGAAAGTAAATTCTGCCCATATTCTAATTCGAAATTGGTTTATGTTTGAAGAAATCAGAATGAGACTTGGAACACTGAATATCTGCAGGTGACTGTGAAACATGGAGGGATTGGAGTAATGGTGTGGGGAACTGTCTGATTTGGAAGGAAATCTGAACTGATTCTTGTTGATGAGCGGTTGAATGGTCCAAAATACTGTCAAATATTAGAGAAGGACTACTATTTGAAACCAATGATATTGACAAGAATGTCTACCTTTTTCAATTGAGCGCCATATCATACGAGTAAAGTAGCAAAGGTCTGGAAGGAATTGCAAGGAATCAAGTCACTGCCATAGGTAGCCCAAAGTCCTGACACGAATCCAATAGAGCACATTTGGGAGCACCTTGACCGAAGACTTCGAGGGTGTGCAACTAAAATCACGTCAGTGGCAACCTTTAAAGAAATATTGCTAAAGGAGTGGCAAAATATAGATCAGACGATTGTTGATAACATGATCAAATCCATGAAAAATCGAATAGAAGCACTGAAACTAGCAAATGGACGACATAATCCATACTAGTTCCAAATAATGTTTGTTTTTGTTGAGTTGGTATTATGTAATTAAATATTGAAATTGTATAGTGAGTAACAAAGGCGTTATATGAGGGGACTTATCACAATGCCAACGGTTGAACTTCTGTGTTGTGATTGACTACGGTCTGGAAAATAAATCTTACTAGTTCAACGTCGGACAGGTAAATGTACATTTGCAAGAAGGCAGAAACTGCTCACATCATTTAACCCTTTTCAGATTAAAATTTTCCGCTGACATGAAGAGGAAAAATTATATTAAATCCACTGCGAAGTCTGCAACTAAGAAATTTAATTCTCTATGTCGTTCGAGACAATTTTTCTTGCCTCTATCTTACGTATTCATAAGTCTGCCATCCAACGTTGCTTTTAAAATTGCTGCCACATCTGATTTGGTGCTCTGGTTATATATTTAGAGATTCTTCAAAAAAAAAAAAAGAAGAATCTTCAATGTTATTGGTTCTGACCTGGCATCTCGGCTGCCATAACGTATCTTCTCTGTGCCTTTTCTTTAAATACCTTCATGGTAATTGTTCTGATAAACCTTCAGCTATGATACCTAGAATTTAATAATGTAAGCTCAGTACCAGATTGGGAGAAAGGTTACATCATTTTAAAGTTGAAATGGCTAAATGCAGCTGTAAGTTCTTTGCTAAATGTTTCTTTCATCGCGCTTCCCGCTTGTGGAACTCGTTTCCGGTTCCTTGCTTCCCAGTCAACTTTAATTTTGATAAATTTGAATGCAACTTTGTTCGTTATCTTCCGTCTTCATCATCCTTGTTCTTTTATTGTCCTTTCTTCTTAATGATAGTTTTTTTTTTCTCATATTCTTTTACAGTCAGTAACCCTTTGCGTCATACTGGTTTTATTGCTTTTCTTGAAGTGAAATGATTAATAAAAAAAACCTGCAGAGCGCCATCTGCTCTCCCAGAAGTCACTGCAACGAGAACAGGAAGACGCGCACGAGATTTAAGGCGAATTTGTCTAGAGCTACAACTGGCTGTATTGCTGCCATATATGGTCTGGAGCCCGTTCTGTTTGCCTCGGGGTTCTTGATAGACTCCAGAGGCGGATATGCAATATAATTGGCCCTGATCTGGCATCTCGTCTACAGACACTCTCTCACAGACGCGCCGTCGCCTCTCTCTGTCTGTTTTACAAATACTTTCATGGCAATTGCTCCGAGGAGTTGCATTCGCTGGTTCCCAGACTTCATGAGTTCAAGCGCCCGACGAGGCTGGCATCCCGCCCTCACCCCTTCACTGTCGAAACTCCTAAATGTAGCCGTCTCTTCTACTCTAATAGCTTCATGTCTCGCACCTCTCGCCTGTGGAACTCCCTTCCCTATTGCAGTTTTCCCTGAGAGCTATAATCTCCAGCTATTCAAATGTAATGTCAATCGACATCTCCAGTTGCCTTGATCTATCCACTACCCTTCTCCTCATCCTTTCTTCTATTACTCCTATCTGATCTTGCTCCAAATATTCTGTAACCCCTTGCTTCCTGGTGGCTTCCCGCCTTGCTTGGGGTGAAACGCTTAAAAAAAAAATCTTGATTTAATTAAACGTTTCCGAGTGGTTCAGAGTTATAATCCTTGAAGCCACATTTGCTCTGATCTACGCTACGGATGCCGTTTGCAAGTAGAGCATATGGTGATGGTAATTGTAATATTATATAAAGAAACATTCCCCATTCATTAACCGAGCAGCCAGTGATACCTTCGGCTGATATTTATAAAATCTTTCTATTAAAACAAATTTTCAGAAAAGTTGTCCAGTAGCTGTTATCACTCTTTCCAGTACTGATTGGAGTTTTCCCTCCTATCCTTTTGTTCGAAGTAGTGTGGAACAGCGACATTTTGACTATTTCATTATTGTTTTTTCGAGATATATGTGCTGTTCATTTTAGATGTTGCTGATGTTGAAAGTTCTCAAGGTCATACATGGTATATGGTATAGTTTTTATTTTTATTTTTTTTTTTTTTTAAATTTCGGTATTCTCTTTGGCCAGTCCACGAGCTTCGAAAAGGGAGAACCCTTGCTAAGGGCTTTCTTCAAATAGACAATTTTTTAATTAAAATATTCTTAAAGACAGACACAAAGAGATGCCGCTTTGCCGTTTCGTCCAGTTGTTTGTAGAGTAATTATTTAGATTTCAGCTTCCTCTAAACAAATAATATTTTAAATCTTTAAAAAATATATATTTTTGGCATATTTAAAAAATATTTCCTAGTGAGTATGGTTTTTACGATTTTTTGGCATATTAAAAAATATTTTTTAAGTTAATCTGATTTAAGTTTCAAATTTCTAAAGAAAGTTCTATTCCTATTAAAAACAATCAATAAAACGGTAAAAAAAACTTTCATTTCAATGGAATGTTGAAATCCATTTCAATGTTTTACATCCTGAGCCATCAGTGACGGAAAGAGTCACGGGTCATCTCGTTAAGAATAAACCTACTGGTGAGGGACAAAACGTATATTTAGTAATAGTAACAGATTTTAGCACTGCTATCATCGAGCAGGCATTTATTACCAACAACACATAATGTTCAAAATACATTCGTACACACACACACACACACACACACATATATATATATATATATATATATATATATTATGAAATGGACAATTATTTTAAGGCATTTTTATGTTTATACTTTCTTTTTATAGATACAAATATTTAAGTAAAATCTCAGTTTATAATAAACAGTATTAAACAACATTTACCGGCCTGAATATCCGAGAAATTTTCATTGAAAATATTCGCCCTCCGAACCTGTATGCTCTACGGAACCGTCATATAGCCTGACGTGCCTTTAACCGATTTGGCCACAGAGGGGCGTTCGGTTAGCAAGGTCAATTTTACTGTCTTTAAACTAGAATCTTCCATGATTCTCTCATGTACATTCATATATGCTCAAAGCGTATCCGAATGTAAGCAAATGACGTCACACATTATGAAATGAACGAAGTCCGACAATTATTTTAAGACATTTTTATGTTTATACATTCTTTTTATAGATACAAATATTATAGTATGGGATACAGGTTCGAATCCTGTCGGAGAACAAATATTTTCTATGAAAATTTCCCGGACATTCAGGCCGGTAAATGTTGTTTAATACTGTTTATTATAAACAGAGCATTTACTTAAATATTTGTATCTATAAAAGACTATATAAACATAAAAAAGTCTTTATATATATATATATATATATATATATATATATATATATATATATATATATATATATATATAAAGAGTAATTCATTTCAGCTGATTTTCCTACAAGAATATTAAACGCTGGCGAGGATTGAAAACAAACTTTTTTAGAACGGTTAATCTCGCGAGAAGCAGGAGGAATGCAGAAGTAATGAAAAAATATCTAAATCAGCTTTTTCTGGAACTGTACAAATTATTTTCCAATAATTTACCAAAGACGAGAATATCTCCAGCCGTAATTATGCCACTAATTATCGAAAATCCGTTTTCCATTCGTTTTGTAAACACTGGAAAACTTATAAAATAAAAAAAAAGCAAAAGTTTACATAAATAGATACGAAAATTAGAAATAAATAAAAGATTACATACACACGCACACACATATATATATATACATATATATATATATATATATATATATATATATATATATATATATATATATATATACTCACACACATACACACACACACATATATATATATATATATATATATATATATATATAGGTGTGTTTGTGTGTGTATGTGAGTGTATATATAAAAAGACAAAAGTTTACATAAATGTATACGAGAAATAAATAAAAGATTACATACACACACACACACACACACACATATATATATATATATATATATATATATATATATATACATACACATACATATGCACACACACATATATATATATGTGTGTGTGTTTAAACGTTTGTTGTGTGTGGGCATAAATATGTATATGTTACTTAAGATTTATCGTCATATATTCATAGATACGACACTTTCAGTTCCACACACACATACATATGGACACACATAAACACACACGCAAACACACACACACATATAGATATATACATATATATTCGTGAGTGTGTATATATATTGAATAATGCCCTCTGTTTTTTTTCAAATATATACACACACACACACATACATATATATATATATATATATATATTCTAGGTAAAAGTTTGGGCGACAGCCTCTAGATTTATGAGTATCGCCTAAAATTGAATGTTGCGTTCCTTTTTTAGACTTAATTTACTACCTTACTTCGGGCCTGAAGGCTTTTATTATATATTCAGTAATATTTAAGCTATTATTATTATTATTATTATTATTATTATTATTATTATTATTATTATTATTAATAACAACAACAACAAACTGTATCCATTCCTGCAAAAAGTTTCCTTAAAATTCTAGTTCTTTTTTACTAATTTATATTGCTGGTTAATGTTGATTTTTAGGCAGGTAGATTTTAGTCAGCGCCTTTCTAAAGTAAAAATAAAAATGAATAAGGATACCAAGCCCTAACACGTTAATTATTTACTGATTTCTCTCTAGGATAGGAGTTACTTAAACAGGGAAAATATGAACACAGCCACAGTGTTCTCAGATCAACACCCAGCTTAAAAATACAATTACTTTTAATATTTTCTGCAAAAATCAAATGCATAGAAATTATAAGCAAGATGAATCTTCACTTAGAAACACCATAAAAAATATGCAAATTCAGATGACAAAAACAAGAAAATTAAGTTAATTATTTATTATAAAAATTTTAAACCTCTAACCTCACCGTCAAAAATAGCAATTCATCTGCAAGATCTAATTTACAAAGAAAAAATATTATTTCCGAATCTACATGTCCCTTAAGGTGCTGTGTTTCTGATGAATCCAAATTTGTAAATAATTATATTGGATATACTATAACATGTTTAACAAGAAGACTCACCTTACATCTCTCTGACCTTAGCTCAATTAGGTCTCATTTAAATACACACGGAGATCTACCGAACTCTATCCGTAACATATTTGTTGATAATACAAATATAAAAGCATCATCCACATTTTCATAAAGGCTAAAAATAATAAAAGAATTATTATTAATAAAAAAAAGCCAACACTCTATACTATTAATTATGAATACGGCCACAACGTGCTGACCGTGTTTGGAAATTAAAACATTCCTATACCACAGAAATCAATCTATACGTACAGTTAAATATTAAACTGTAACTGTAATATATTTAAAAGAATATAGTAACAATGTACTCAATTAATATTAAACTTATATAACTGTCTCTCCTTATTTGTGTTTCTCAACATTTTCCTTCATTTAGTGTATGCTCTTGGCTGCCTTATAAAATGAGCCTGAATGATTTAAGTGCACTTCTATGGTAATTGAGATATTTGTGTATTTCCCTTTGCGGAAAGTAATCTTTGGCCAAGCTGCTGTGAAATAGAATACGGATTTTCAAGTATCGCCGTCTATATTTCATTTTCGCCGCTTATTAATATATACTTAATCATTATCGATATATACTCATCACTGATCCGATGGAAAGCCTGACAGCAAAGTCTCCCATGAAATTAATTTTTATTTAAATGCAGAGTTTTCGTAACCGAAATCGTTTCACTTATATTAAACCTTATTTAAACAAATTGCTAAATAATTTTCTTAAGCTTATATATATATATATATATATATATCTGCGATTCCTCAATCCAAGCCGCTATCCATTACTCCAACGGCTTGGATTGAGAAATCGCAGAGCCGAATTCGAATTCCAGTCGAATCTATTACATTCACTTACGTGCTAATACCCTTGGGAAATGTATGAATCCTCTTCCTCTCATCCACCTATGGGTAAAATAGCAGGACAGACTGGGTTCTATAGCCTTGGATGGCAACTGGTCTAGAGAAGGACAACTCTGAATTCAAAACCTGCGGAGGGTCGTTTGGGGAACCTTGTGGCATTCAATGCACCAGGTCTCTGTATTCGTCCCTTCAAAAAGTGTAGATGGTCCTGCACGAAACCTTCACCACTATAATCAAATCTCATGTGCTGGTGTCGGGCTGTCGGTTTCTTGGAAACTGATCTGCTTGACTCTCATACGTCGAATCTCGATGGGAGAGTCGATGATATATATATATGATAACAGAAATAATAAAACGGAATGTGATATGCGGAATAATATCATGAATTTTGCAAAAAAGAATCCTCAAAATGGTAATATTATATACATGTATACACACACACACACACACACACACACACACACACACACATATATATATATATATATATATATATATATATATATATATATATATATATATAATTAAATCGAGCTTTGAATAATATTCAACAGAATTCAGAAAGCACTGGATGGCCGTTTCGTCCTATTTCGGACTCATCAGCAGTGCGCATCCTCCACTTCCGAGAATCGAACCCGGGCCGTCAAGCGCTTTCTCCATTCTTTTGAAGATTCTGGATTACTATATATGATTACTCCAAATCCCCTAAATTTCTTCACTTGTATATCCTTTCTTAATCCACCTAATGCTCGTGAGAAGCGGCTAAAGGTGAAAAGAAAGCATAGGACTTGGGGCACTGTTCCGTGGGTATTCGCATACATGGAGGAGTATCACTACGGAATTACTTACTTTGTACTTGATGCGGCATTCACCCTGGGCGGATTGAGCCGGCTTCTTCCTGTTGTGAGAAGAAGATTCTTGGGATAAATTACAGAAGTAGGGTACCCAGGCCTACTCGGATAACGTTCTTGCTTGCCGCGGGTTTCCCACAGACGCAGAGACAGGAACGACCAGAAGCCGCCGGTTGCCGATGCAGACGCTCCTTGGATTTTCACCAGAGCCCTTGTTAGCCGCCGTGTGTGTCAGACCTGTCCGCCTTGGGTGGCCCTACCAAGAACGAAGTTCCGGACGGCATAGCTCTGACACTACCGTTTACACCCCCCCACCGACTGTGAGGTAAGGGTTGGACGGAATTGAGTGATACGCGGCACTTTATCGAGTCTAGTCAGCTTCTTCTTCGTTACCGTGGCCCGTGGTACAGTTGGTATGACGTTTGCGTTTTCCCAAGACGAGACTCTATCCTAAATAGCTTCGTCTGGGGATCCTCTCAGCTCGGAGGCAGAGAGTTTGACCAGCACAACTGTAGACGAATCTCCAACAGCAGGATATCTTCTAACCGCCCCACGCGGTCAGATATTTAATGTGTACTATCCGGGCCTGTATGCTCGGCCAAATACTCGCTGCAAACCCCGTATAAAACGAGATAGGATAGCTGTTTCCCAAGACAAGACTCTACCCTTCGACATAACCTTGTCTGTGTAATCCTCTCTGCCCAGAGGCGGAGAGTTTGACCAGCACAGCTGGAGACGAATCTCCAACTGCAGTATATCTACCAACCGCCCCACGCGGTCAGATGTCGCACAAAGCCGAATTTAATGTGTCTGAGCCCGTAGGCTCTGCCAAAAATTCCCAGTTGACCCCGGGCAGCTGTTACCCTGAGACGAAACTCCGCCCTTCACATAGTCTCGTCTGGGAATCCTCTCTGCCCAGAGGTAGAGAGTCTGACCAGAACAGCTGGATACGAATCTCCAACTGCAGACCAACATACAGTATTTACTATTGCATTTATGTGAATGTGGACATACATATTATCTTCCGTAGGTATACCAGAACAGATGCTCGATGTAGTTTATCGACCTTCCTGGGACCTTATGTGTGTTAGGTTTAATGTCTTCAAGTCGGAATGAAAGCCAAAACTGTTTGTAAGGAAAAGGCCTTGGGATTTTGGAAGTTTTAACGGTCAATAAATTAAATTACCTTATCATATCTGATGAGCAGAGACGACAAAGCTTTTTTATGTATTAGATCCGTTAGTGACTGCAGGATATAGAATAGCCCCTCTCCGGATAGCTCTTCCTGTTTTCTCAATCAACTCGTTCACCCCGTTGTGCTACTATTTTTTCGCGATGATATTATGTATGATTCTGCACATAACTTGCCCCTTCACTGTGGCTCTCCACAACTTCCTTTCCATTGCAGTTATACCAATTTTTACTTTCTTACTATCTCTCCCACTCCCTGTTCGTTAGGTCAGTGACTCGCTGTTTCTCGCTCTCGCAGTTTGTCCTGTGAGCGTTAATTTCTCCAAGCCTTCTGTCCTGATTACAGATCTGAAACGTCTTTTTTCTTATTCTAGGTATATTTACCCTTTTTGTTTCCAATTTCCCTAAAACTTTGTCGTTTCTCACATGCTCCGTCCATAATTCTCAGCATTCTTCTGTAGACCGTCATTTCTTTTGCTCTAAGTCTTCTAATCATCTGTGATTAAATCGTCTAGCGTTCGCTGTTGGGAAGTAGGACTGATATTACATAGCTGTTCAGTACTATGTTTCTAACGACATTTTCCTGATTCTTATTACTTTGCTTCTGTTTTGTAAGGCATATTTAGCTCTTTCAATGCGACATCTGTTCTGTGCTATATTTTCCGTTATCTGTTAGAACAATATTCAGATAATTAAATTTTTGTATTTTATTGATTTTGATATCACGTAGGGTTGCTACAATCATATACAGAATGTGATGGGTAAATTTTCGCCATTTTATTTTCTTTACTTTCGCGCATGCGCGTTGTTTGTTTTGGATTTGCTAGTCTGCACAGTTTGAGTATTTCGTGTTTTCGAGATAACAGAGGGAAATAAATAAGGAAGACAAACTCGTAGGTAAGTAATGAAACAGAAGTCTAATACACGAAGTTATACTTAACAATTGACGTAATGTTAACACTCTTTAAATGCGCTTAACACCACTTATTTACATAAACGGACGATTCCATTCGTTAATGTCCTATATGACAACTGTATACTAGGGCCAACCGTCTGTGAGAAAATGAGCACCATGACGTAATTCACCCGACCGGAAATTTGGAAATGGCATGCTGTTCTGCTTGTCATTCGCGCCTGAAGCTCCAATACGAACATTCAGAGTGTTTAGGTGTCAATCTCAGGACAGTGCAAAGTGTTCGGAAGGAAATGGGTGAGTCTAATGGTGATTACGAAGGTACGGAAACTCTGAAAGCACACACTGATCGTTCTGATAAGAAAAGAAATCCCGAATTTGTGGGTGAGGGCCCCAGACTCAACACGGAGGTCTACATCAAGTGCATTGAGAATGTAATGCTGCCCTGGGTAAAGTGGGTAGCTTCAGGAAGATCTTATGTCTGGCAATAGGATTCCGCACCATGCCACACAGGCAGGAGAACCCAGTCATGACTGTCAGACATTTTCTGCTAACACGTTCCCCTTACATGCAAATGAGCGAGAAAGACTAACAATATTCCTTGTAATACCAAAAATGAACTGGAAGCAAGGATTATGGAAGTATTCACTAACTGAAAGGAGGAGACCGTACAGAATAGATGCAGGAGATTCTGAAGTCGTCTAAACACCGTTGTTGAAATCAATGACGATTTTATTGAATAAATCTACTCTTTAGTATCTCAAGATATTTTTGGTAATTTTGGTAATTAGTTAAAATGTTATATTAATTGTTGCGTAATTTAGACGAGAATTTACCCATCGAACCCTGTGCAATTTTCTCTAGGAGTGAAACGGTTTGTGTCTCTTCGTTTATTTAGTCTAATGCAAGACTCAGCCTGTTAATGCCGTTAAAGCTCTAAACTGTAAAATTAAACTTAGATTTTATACTTTATTTTAAAGCTATGGATGCCTTCATCTATTAATTCGTTATGTTTGCCATTTAAGGTTTTTTTTCCGGCTTCTTGCTTTCCAGAAAACTTCGTTCTTCGAAAATGAAAATGCAATGCCAATCGTTATCTTCTGTCTTCTTAATGTCTTTTCTGTTATTGATCTCGCTCCTTAATAATTTTTTTTGTTGTTGTTTTTCTCATATTCATTCTCACTCAGTAGCCCTTTGCGTCTTAGTGGCTTTATTGCAGTTCTTGGGGTGAAATGATTTTTAAAAATGCTTGTATACAATAATACATCAACAAGGATGCATATGTCCGTCAATAACCCTGCCCAAAACGAACATTTTTTTTATTTCTTCTGAATGAAATTTAAACCCAAACCTTTTTTAAAAAAAAAAAAAACACTTCACCCCAAGGCAGGTCCGAGTGCCACTAGGACTCGGGGGGGGGGGGCGGAGTTACAAAGAATGAATGTAAGGGAAAAGACATGGTATAGAAGGGATTGAGAAAAGGATTGGATGGGGATCAAGGCAATAGAAGATAGCGATTGACGTTGCATTTAAATTTTTAAAGATTGTAGCTATCAGATAACCAAGTAAGTGGAAAGTGTTCCACTGTCGAGAAGTGCGAGAAAATAAACTGTTGGAGTAGAAGTGGCGGTTACATTTAACAATTTCAACAGTAAAAAGGGTGGGACTAAGATGCCAATATAGTTGCACGCTTAAATTCATGTAGTCGAAAAAGGCCGTCAGAGCAGTTGCAATGAAAATATTTGTAGAAAAGACAGAGGGAAGCCATATCACGTGTGTGAGAATATAACTGGAGTCTAAATGCCAAGAATGAAAAGTTGCTGCATACACTTTATATCTGTGTATGTTTTTTTTCCTTAATGGAAGTGCATTTAATGTGTGTGCGGTTGGTGTTTTTGTACAGGTATAAGGTGAATACCTTTCTAACACACAATGCCTGCATCTCTCGCTATAGAAACGCAAAGGTCTCATCCCATTTCAGTTGGGGTGACCTAGTAGTTCCAAGACAAATCAATGCCGGCACCTGATTGGCGTCATCTGAATGATCCTCACTCGAAATGGCGCGAAGGAATATCCTCGTTCAATATTTACTGCAACAGAAAATGTCGATTACATGCAAAAAAAAAAAAAAAAAAAAAAGATAAACAAAGACGTTTAGAATAATACGAAGACAAACTATCAAATAGTGTCCCCATGGCAACAGCAAACATGTTTAAACATCGGGCGTAGTTTGGCGTTTTCTAAACGCGAGTCATTGTTATTTTTTCCCCGCATAATACCGAAAAACACAATCTATTATCTTACACACACACAGACACACACACGCACACATACACATATATATCTATACATCTCTCTCCTACTATCTCTCTCTCTCTCTCTCTATATATATATATATATATATATACTAATGTATATATATATTTGTATATGTATATCCATACATACATATATAAGTACATGTATATACATACACACACACACACACACACACACACACACACACATATATATATATATATATATATATATATATATATATATATATATTGTTGTGGATTCCGGGATGAAATCCGGTCTCAAATGAATGACAAACGCAGGAATGAAATATAGCAAATAAATGTATTGACGTAATAATACAATTGGTAATACGGTTAGTAGATCCAGAAATGCGGTTTGTAGCAATAATAATATATATACAGTCTGGGAAATTCAGTATCGAAGTATGACTTCCTTCTGAGTCTACGTGCTCGCAACTGTGACTCCTACAGGTTACCTCACACTGTCACTCTCTCACCCTATCACCCCCGAATATTCACCGACAGCAGTACAAGTACACACTGGGCGAGTCCACTTGTCTAAAAAGGGATGGACCCCTTAACACCCACCTCCTTAGATCCCTTTTGGGGGGAGTTAGTATTTTTTCTCTTATGGTTGATAATCAGAGGTTCGGTAGATTTTCTCTTCCTGTTTGACCTTCTCATTTCTGTGTCTTCCTGTGGTCTTTGGATCTCAAAAGCTTCGAAGATTGCATCCATTGATTCGTCGTTTTTTGCGGGTGACGAGCTTGGCTCCTCAACCCGTCTTTTTTGTGATTGGTCAATATGTCTTCTATGTGAAAACTTCTCGCCTTGTACTGTGTACCTCACATTTCCTAATCTGTTAATTATTGTGCCAGGCTCCCAGTAATTGTTTCTAAACATCCTAAAGTAAACCCGTTCTCCTGGTTTAAATGATCTCTTGGGTACAATAGGTGTATACTGGTTTTTGTTCTTGTTTGGCAATAATTTGTCAAACACAGACCTTATTCTCCGAGCAAACATCAAGTCCGCTGGTGAAAGACCCGATGGCATATTCACGTTAGGTGTTATTCTGTACACTTGGAGGAACTGTTGTATCGCTTTTATCGTCGGTACATCCTCGGCTTTTTTAATGCTCTTTTTAGTGTGTCAACGAATCTTTCAGCTTGTCCGTTCGACCTTGGGTGGTACGGAGCTATCTTGAAATGCTTATACTTGGTATGTCTCACAAAATTCTTTGAAGTCACTGGAGGTAAATTGTGTGCCGTTATCGCTTACCAAACAATCCGCGACGCCAAATCTCGCGAATAGTTCGTGTAAACAGTTTATTGTGTTTTCTGTCGTCGGGTGTTTAAATCTGGCAACCTCTGGCCATTGACTGAAACCATCTACTGTTATTAAATTATAGTAACCCTCAATGGGTCCTGCGTAATCCACGTGGATTCTGGACCACGGACTGTCGACTTTAGGCCATGGCTTTTGTGTAGAAGGTGGTGCTTTCGCTGCAGCAGCACAACCTTTGTAACTTTCCACCATTTGCGTAATATCATCGTCCATGTTCGGCCAGTAGACAAAACTTCTCATAAGTGATTTCATCCGGTTTTTTTTCGGGATGTCCTAAGTGAAAATCTTTCAAGATCCGTCTTCGTAGCAACTTCAGTATTACTACTCTTACGTTATACAATATGTTGTCACGGATTGAGAAACTGTCTGCTAAATTCCTCACCTTCTCTTCTATTTTTTTCTTGGTATTCTGAATAAATTCGTCTTTTTCTGCTTCTTGTCTTATCTCTAGCCGCATTACAGGTAGTTCCTTTATTGTATTGCATAATACCTTACTGATTTCATCTTCAGCTTGTAATACCCCAACTACCGAATCTTCTAACGGTTCGCCGTTCGCAGGTATTAATCGCGATAGTCCATCAGCGTGTCCTATTTTCTTTGATGGTAAGAACTCAAGTTTGAAATTGTAATTTAGTAACACAGTTCCCCATCTTAAAAGTCTGTTCGCTGTATAGATTAATAGACGTTTCTTTGAACCGAAAATCATAAGAAGTGGTTTGTGGTCCGTTTGGAACGTGAACTCTCTCCCATAATTATATCTGTGAAAACGAGTTACTGCAAAAATTATGCCCAATGCCTCCTTTGCGATCTGTGAATAGTTTCTCTCCGCCGGTAATAATGATCTAGATGCCTGTGCAACGGGTATGTTCCGCATCTTGTGTAGAATACACGCACCTACCCCATGTGAGCTCACGTCACTTGCAATAATGATTTCGAGTTCGGGATCGAAATGTGTCAATGCTAACTCCGAAGTTAATTTTTGTATTATTTCCTTTAATGCTTTTTTACAGTCCTCTGTCCAATTCCAATTATTCTCCTTTTTAGTAACTCATTTAGTGGAGCCCTCAGTTTATGCATATTATCAATAAATTCGCCATAGTAGTTAGCTAGGCCCAGGAAACTTTGTAGTTCTGCAACATTTTTTGTTCCGGGCATATTTTTAATTGCCGATCCCCTCTCTGGGTTCGATTTCCTGCCATTTTCATTTATTATCTGACCTAAGTATTTAATTTCATTTAGGAAAAAATCACACTATTCTCCTTTTATTTTGAACCCAAAGTCATGAAGTCTTCTGAAAACTTCCTTTATGTGTGATGTGTGCTCTTCAACATTGTCGCTCTTAATTAGAATATCATCCAGATAAGCGGTCGCGAAATTCTGGCCCGTGAGCATTGTGTCCATCGTTTGCTGAAAAATTGCAGGTGCAACTTTTACTCCGAATGGTAGTCTGTTGAATTTGTACAACCCTTTGTGCGTATTAATGCAAATGATTTTTGTACTCTCTTCTTGTCCTGAGATTTGTAGATAAGCCTCACTTAGATCTATTTTTGAAAATATCTTACCGCCGTTGAGCTTTGTAAATATTTCCTCTGGGCTCGGTAGTGGGTAATGATGGTCTTTTATAGCCTTGTTAAGCCCCATCAAAAAATCTGCGCATACGCTGATTTCTCCTGATTTCTTTTTGACATACACTTCCGGTGCTGCCCATTCACTAAACTCTATTTTTGAAAGAATCCCAGTTTGTTCAAGTCTTTCCAATTCTTTGTCGATATTTTCTATAGTAGCGAACGGTACGTTTCGCTTCTTTTTAAAAACTGGTTGGATGTTTTCTTTTAATTCAATTCTGGCCTCAAATTTGTTGCATCGTCCCAACCCGCTCGAAAATACATCAGGAAATTGGTTATATAATTTTTTCTTTAACTTTATAGCATTTGATGGTTCAACCTCTAACTTTTTGCAAAAAGAGTTGATAGGTAGGTCCCAAACGTTGAACTTTTGCATCCAGTCGATACCTACTAGATTTTCAGTATCTTTCATGACGTATATCTTAAGTTTTTTTTGGGTTTTTTTTCCCGTGAAATTTAACATTCACGATTATTTCTTCTTCGAATTTTATTCCCTTGCCTGTAACTGACTTGGAAATTTTTGTTTATGTAACATGGTTGGTCTGTTAAGTTTTCTCCATGTCTGTAGGTTGATTATCGTGAGGTCGGAACCCGAATCCAGTTGCAATTTTATCTTTTTATTTAAAATTTCAAGTTCCACATATTTCCTTATGTTGGTATTGTCTTCGTTATGCATCTTAGTAGCTCTTATTCTACTAGTATCTGTACTGTTCCTACATTGGCTTGCCTTGTGGCCCATTTTTCCACACTCAAGACAGTTTTTATATTTAAAACAGCAATCCTTGTTCCAATGTAGTCCTGCTGATGGGGGGGGGGTATATTTGCTTCGATTTTCGTCATAATTTGCCCTGTATGTTGTACTTTTTCTCTTATTATAGAATTTTTGTTTTCTTTCCGGGGAGGGTGGGAATCTTTTTTCATTATTATAGAATTTTTGTTTTCTTTCCGGGGAAGGTGAAAAACGTAGACTTTTGTTTATCTTACGTATATGAGATACAGCTGACTCCTCAATGTCCTTCGAGTCTTTCTTTATACTTAGACATTACTGGCAATCTTCCGATATTTGTTGTAGTGTTAGTTCAGGTTCATTTTGTAATTTGAAAAGCATTCTTTTGCGCATTTCACTATCTTTTGTTGAAACTAACCCTTGAACAAAGATGAGACGCTTGAAATTGTCCGGGGTTATTTCCGTTAATTTGAAGTCGTCGCAATGTTTATTTACGATTGCGGCAAACATGGAATAATCCTCATTATCGCCCTTTACCAGGTTAAGGTATTTCCACCTCTTGTGGAAGAGTGATGTTTTAGGACTGAAGATTTCTTTAAGACATGTCACTGCTTCGTCAAATGTTAATTCGTTCGGCTTTTTTGGCAAGATATAATCTACGAACTTTGTATATTTTTCAGTTCCTAATTTTCTAAGCAATAGACGTAGCTTTTTTTGCTTCTGTCCAGTTTTGATAGTCTATGTTAAAGATGTCTTCATGTCTTCTGAAGTAATCTCCAAAATTTTTGTCCTCATTTAGAGAATATTTGAAAATCTCTATGGTATTCCACACTGCGTCTTGCGAAAATGTTGCTTCTTTTTCAATGTCTAATTGCTTGTTGCCTGCTATTTTCAATATTAGTTCCTGGAGCTCTGTTTGTCTTTCTTGATTTTCCTTCTGCGTTTGTAGTATTTACTTTTGCCATTTTTCTTCCATTCCTCCTTGTAGTTGTAATTGTTGATCATTTTGGTATTTTATCAGTTCTACCAAAATATTTTTTAAATCTTCCATGATAACTCAATTGTACGTATTTTTAATCCTCGTAACTCTTTGTCGCAAATTTGTTGTGGACGACGAGGGAAAAAATTTTTGTTGTTTGTTCTTCCCGTGTGAGTTCAAATCACTCGTCGTCAATTTGTTGTGGACGAGGGAAGATTTTTCTATTTCTTCTTCTCGTGTGAGTTCGAATCGCTCGTTGCCAATTTGTTGTGGATTCCGGGATGAAATATGAAAAGCAGGAATGAAATATAGCAAATAAATCTATTGATGTAATAATACAATTGGTAATATGGTTAGTAGATCCAGAAATGCGGTTAGTAGCAATAATAATATATATACAGTCTGGGAAATTCAGTATCGAATTATGACTTCCTTCTGAGTCTACGTGCTCGCAACTGTGACTCCTACAAAGCGGTTACCTCACACTCTCACTCTCTCACCCTATCACCCCCGGGTATTCACCGGCAACAGTACAAGTACACACTGGGCGAGTCCACTTGTATGAAAAAGGGGTTTATATATATATATAAATTAATAAATGCGTACGTGGTAGGGATTATTCCAATGAGGTCATTTTAATATAAATATATTAAAAAGTTAACTCCTTGATGAAACTTAAAGTATAAAATTTTATACACACCAATATGAATAAATAAATAATAAAGAAAAGACTTAATTAGTCATAATATGATGGCTTACAATATATATATATATATATATATATATATATATATATATATATGTATATATATTCATATATATGGCCTCGTCCGAACAACTACAATTTACTTATTTAATAAAATGTTGTCGGTCTCTGTGAGGCTTGCTTACACACACACACACACACACACACACACACACACACACACACACACACACACACACACACACATATATATATATATATATATATATATATATATATATGCCTCGTCCGAACAACTACAATTTACTTACTTAATAAAATGTTGTCGGTCTTTGTGTGGCTTACTTACACACACACACACACACACACACACACACATGTATCTATTATAATAGAGCATATGTATTTTTACAGCAAAAAAACAAAAATTACCTCAACATAGAAATAGTCTATTTCAAGTCGTTCTATGCCCGGCTATCATCAGTCACTATGTGTCTGTCTCGGAGTATTGTTTTGAATTTATTTTCAGTATCAGTCCTCCTCTGGTAGACCTCTTGTCAATAAGAATAATGTTGTGTTAACGAAAGGTGGGGGCGTAAGATATCTTATCTCGGGTGAAGTTGTCTGGGTTTGAATATTATTTATGGCCAGAACCTTTGTTTTTTGTAATTTAATATCAGTTCCTACTATTCGGCGTTTCTTAGCATGCCCTGAATGTGTTTTTTCTGGTATTCAAAGTGAATAGTTTTTCTATTGCAGGTGTCCATTAATAATTGATGGGGAGATTTAAACTTAAATCCGTTAAGATTAATGTAAATAAGTTGATTTATAGATTTATAGATTATGGGTAATACCCGAGCACCTAGTGCAATGAATCATGCTGTGCAACACAGTTATATGCGTACATATCTTCATACATACATATATGTACATTTACATGTCCATACATAATATGCCATTATACGTACACACCCCTCCAACATATATGCACATGTATTCTTATGTAATTTGGAAGTTTTTTCCTATGTCTATATTTCGTGATTAATTCTCTCCGTTGATTTAATAGTTTGCATTGAACTTTATATTTTATTATCCTGCTTTTTTTTTCTTCTAAACATAGACTATTGGGGGTGTTTGCGAAACCTAGAAATATCCAACTTAATTTTGAGACCCTTTTCCTTCAATTCCCCAAATTTATTTGAAAGAGCTGTTTGGTGTTTTAATTTTGGATTGGTGAATGAATGTCTATGTGATTCTCTTTTTAAATTCTCCTGCAGAAATACCGATGTAAACATTATGGTTTGTCGTATTTTCTTTAGGGGTAATGGTTGCTTGGTATACTACCCTAGTGGATCTGCATTTGCCCTCTACTGGGCAGTTTTCCTAAGTCTACAATTACAGGAGGTTTTCATGTGAGATTTAGTTTGTTTTTTTTTCCTATGGAATTTACTTAAAATGTAACTGTGACGGGAATTAATAATTTGGTACATGTTATCAGTGCAGCAGTGGCTAATTTTGACTAGTTTCCTGTTGAATATCATATTTAGAAGTTTTTTTTGTAGAAAGGAAATTGCGGAAAGCTATGCTCACCAACGTCATGAAGGGACACACCACATAGAAGAAGGATTATCTGATTGATTTTTTTTTATTTTTACTGCTTATCAACACTTTGCAGGTTATTTCAAGCCAGAAAATATTTTTAGATTGGAAGAATATCTTCTTTTTTTTCCAGATAATAATGGTTTAATGAGACAAGTCTTAATAATTAACCCATTGCTGGTGGAGAAGAGGTGGATTCATACCTTTCAGAAGTGTATTTTTCCCGTGAATATAATAAAGAAACCCAACTGGAATTGGAACTCAACTCTCCGATTAACAATTCCGAGCTGTTATTCATTACACCACCCGCACATCCAAGCTTGCAGCGGTTGACAACCTTTTAACTGGTCTTTTTACACAAGTCAAGATCAATATATCTGTTCTACAATATATTTTATATAGTAATATATAGCATATATTAAAACTGAAACAGCTAGATATCTTTTTTGCGTTGTAGTAAATATTAGTTCGGACATTGTGAGGTCATTTGCGGATGCGTGCCAATGGAAATTGCTTGGCGTGCCATGTGTGGCACGCGTGCCGCAGGTTGCCGACTCCAGATAAACACTATGTGTTAGTGCTATAAGTCGTATTTTGTTCTACAATATATTTTATATAGTAATATATAGTATATATTAAAATTGAAACAGCTAAATACATTCTTTGCGCTGTAGTAGTTATTGGTTCGGACTTCGTGATGTCATTTGCGGCTGTGTGTCATTAGAAAATGTTTGGTGAACCACGTATGTCATAGTTTGGGAATACCAGATACTATAAACCTTTATAGAACCTGGTATTCCCAAGCAGTTACCCATCTAGCTATTGACAAGTCTCAACGTTGCTTAACTTCAGTGATCGTACGGGAACCGGTGTTTCAAACTGATGTAGCCGCAAGCATATGTAAGTAGATTTACATATATCGCACTCATATTAAATAATTTATACATACTTTAAAATATGGTCTTCTGTGGTATTCCATCTAATGTGGCTTGTTCATCCAGTATTATAATGGCTTTTAGAATATTAACTCTTTCTTTCCAGAGATTCCTATATAATCCTTTCGGATTATCTACTCCTATATAAGTTACATAATAAATGTTAACAAATTACTAGTTATCCTAACGATTTTTGATATTATAATGTCGTCCTCTTGTCAAATAATGATACATTCTTTACGGGTTTGATATGACAGTATAAGATGTCTATTATTAATCTTTTCTGGCGTTCGCTTGAAAGTGACGTGACACAAGTTATAGTTTCGTAAAACATGCTGAATAAAATAGGGTATTAGAAAAAAGAAATGAAAAATAAAGAAAGCTTTTTATTCTTTACATTTGACGAAGGATATTTTTCGTTTGCGGTAATATGTTGATGTTTTCATATACAAATTGAATCTTTTCATATAGAACATGTTTATTTTCATATACAAAAAATAATTAATGTTTTTATGCACAAAAGGAACAACATTTTCGTATAAATATATCTTTTTACTATTGCTGATGCTGCTGTGAGGTAATGTTTTCAAGACAGTTTTTCAGTGTCCAGTTAAAAAATGCACCATTATAGGAATCAGATCTGTGTAATAATATCACGCAACAGACGAAAGATTTTGCTGCCGAAGAGAGAGAAGGACAGAAAATATTCTAAACATAAAAGGAAAGAAAGAAAGAAAAAAGAAAAGAAAGAAAGAAAGAAAGAAAGAAAGAAAGAAAGAAGAGAATGGCGAAAAAGTAAAAGAAAGAAGGAAGTATAAAAATGAAAGAAAAATTGGGACGAATACATTTAAGGAGGGAAGCATTAAAGACAAACAGACAACAAGAAAGGAAATAGAAAGAAAGAAAGAAAGAAAGAAAGAAAGAAAGAAAGAATTATATAAAAGGAAGAAAAATGCAAGATAGGAGAAAATAAACGAAGAAAGAAACGTGTGAAGGATTTATCCACCCCCCAAAAATGAAAAAGATAAGAATAAAATAATTGAAATAAAGAAACAAAGAAAGAAAGAAAGAAAGAAAAGAGAAAAGGCCGGAAAGGGAATGAAAAAGATGAAAGAAAGAAACGAAGAGTCATATAAAAGAAAAAAAAACAAGATATCAGAAAATAAGCGAAGAATGAAACGTGTAAGGGACGCCCTAATTCCAAAAAAATAAAAAAAATGGATGAAATAATTGAAAGAAAGAAAGAATATTTTTAAACAAGATGAAAAGAAAAAACACAAAGAAATTAGGAAAAAAGAACGAAAAGAAAAGAACGACAATATTGGAAACGTTTTATAAACGAAGGTTAAAGTATAAGAGAAAAATTGAGTGAAAAATGAAAAGGAAGACAGATTGAAAATGTAAAACCAGGAGAGAAAAAGACAAAGAAAGAAAATGAATGAATATTATGATGGAAATTGGTTAAAGGAAAAGGTCGTAACAATAACAGAATTGTAAATAGATAAAAAAACAAAGTAAAATTGCAAAAATGGAAGAAAAAAGAAGAAAGGAATAAAAAAAATCGTGAAGAAACTATTGTATAAGAAAGAAACAAGGAAACGACGGGGTGACAAAGAAAGAAAGAAAGAAAGAAACAAGAAACGAAAATTAGAGAACATGACAAAAGAAAGACAAAATGAATTTAAAAACATAATCTTCTTTTATTCCATATCGATTAATGATAACAGAAACTTTGGCTCGAGAGTCATTTATTCAACAATATGTCTTCTCGACTTTTCCTTATCATTGTGAGAACCGTATAATGTCATCTTTTCGAATTGGCAGGCTTCTTTTCGTGGTCAGTAGAATTGGAATAACAATTACGACATTGTTTTTAATGAAAAACACCTACCATTCGCTGTTTCGTCCTGTCTACCTTTCTGCAACTATTCTCTCTCTCTCTCTCTCTCTCTCTCTCTCTCTCTTTATCTATCTATCTATCTATCTCTCTCTCTATATATATATATATATATATATATATATATATATTCTTGCAAACGCATGAA
>CAHIKZ030000747.1:220000-240000 GCA_903632075.3 Acanthosepion pharaonis | reverse complement strand
CTTTCTTTTTTTAAGTATTTTGCAGCTTCAGTCGGTGTATTTCGCTTTACATTCTTCAGCCATTTAAAACTCCATTTTGAAATTGTCGGCTTCCTTTATTACTGAATAAAGTAGCTTACTACTTTCCTGCTCTTTGAGAGAGATCATCATCCAGTCATCTTTAGTTTCCAAGTATCTTTGAAGGCCAGTTGTTTTAATTTTTTAAGACAGTTCTAGTTGAACTAATCCTCTGCGTCCTTCGGATCTGGACTCATACAGGCGATCAACATCAGCTTTGTGATTATACTGTTATTATTGTTGTTGCTTTTGTAATCTTTTCTGTCAGAACATGTAACCAGCTGAGGTATCAGGCAATCAAAGTGAGAAATTATGCCACTGTTTTACTAGCATGGAGGGAATATATGAAAGTTAAGAGAAGTACACATGAGTACGATATTTTAGTGCTACCAAGAATATGTGCCATATATTTGTGTGCTTCTTTTTTATATCATCCCCAAAGCTCCATTAAAAACAAGTAATGAAAATACCTTGAAATACCACATTCCAGTGATTTCTATCTCGAGGTCCTTGGATTCTCTTAGTTTCTCAAACGTTTCCGAAGATGTATTTTTGTCGGTCGGGTGTGCGATATCTATTAGATGGCAGGTGTTTTCGTCATCTTTTTCACAATTATGTCAAGTCGATTTTTCTGATATGGACACTGAGATTCAAGAGGATTGTATAATAATAATAATAATAATAATATGGAAATACCAGGAAAGAACGAAATAAACAGATATGGACCAAGAGAAACACATCAGTGGCTGAGGAGCACCTGGTTGAAAGAGACGGAAGACCTAATTATTGCAGCTCAAGACCAAAGCCTCGCAATCAGATCCTATCACTCTCACTATGTAGCAGTGATAGGAACTAACCCGAAATGCAGGATCTGTAGAAAATAGGATGAAACTGTCGACCGTATTATCTCGGAATGTCTGGAACTAGCCAAAAATGAATATAATCACAGACATAACAAGCTAGCGATATATGTGCACTGGAAGATATGCAAGAAGCAAAAATCGAAACCACTGAAATATGGTATGACCCCCAACCAGACACAGTGATCAAAATAACGATGTAACTATCTTCTGGGACATGCTAATATCAAGCTGACGAAGGACAAGAAATTCAGAAAGTGTATGCTTATTGACATAGCAGAACACTGCCATGAAAATGATCGAGAAATTGTCCAAATAGAAGAACCTGGAAATCGAGATTAACAGGATGTGGGGAATGAAGACTGAGACTGTACCAACAGTAATCGGGCCTCTACTGCTCACGAGAAAAGCAACGGACAATTCTACCGAGAGTGTCCTAGGTAACATCTACATATAAGTTGCCCAGAAAATCGCCCTACGAGAAACATCCCATCTACTAAGAAAAAGTGCTATCAGTTAAATGACATTTCTCCTATAGGGCCTAAGGACCATAGTCTAGATCCAGCTCTACAGGATACAAAGCAGGAAATATAACACACAAACAACAACAACAACAATAATAATAATAATAATAATAATAATAATAATAATAATGGCAATTATTTGTTTTTTCTTTGATTTCTAGCGTTTACATATTTCTTTCCGGGTCCCGCCCAGGGACCTAAGGTTAGAAATGGCATCATGACACTTTCCACTGACAAAAAAACTACATGGATAAAGCCCTTCGTAAAGTGCGGACTGTACTTGTCAGAACAATTTTTTGTATCTCCTTAAGACATGGACTTCCAGGAACCCCTTCAATTGGTCTACTGCAATCTTTTCTAACCAGTCCTAGGGCTCCAACTACAACAGGGATTGTTGATGTTCCCATATACCATATATATATTCTTCTTATTATTATTATTTATTTATTTATTTCCTTTGATTTCTATTGCACATTCATTTCCTTCCGTGTGCGGACCAAAAACCTAAGGGCAGAAAATAAATAAAAATAAAAATGAAATAACCGATGAACGCATACATATAAATATACAAAGTTCTTCAATAAGGTGTTAACTGCACTTGTGAGAACAATGTTTTTTTTATTTTTTTGTTTTACTTTTTTAAGCTCCACGCTGTCAAGGTTCCCTTCAACAAATCTATGAGAAAATCTTCCAATGAACACAGGGCCCCAACTTCTACTGGAATTATTGATGGCTTTACGTGCCACAGTTTCGACACTTCCACTTCATGTCTCTTGTATTTTATTAGTTTTTGAAGATCTTCAAAGCAACATCACAGTCTGCGATGACTGCCATGTCAATGATAAAGCACATTTTGTGGTGTTTGATCACTATTTTATTTCCTTTGATTTCTGGTGTGGACTCATTTATTTCCTTGTACCCAACAGAGACATAAGGTCAGAAATGTCACCATGACATTTTCCACTGAGCAATTTTGGAAAAAATAAAAATCAAGCGTATATTACATAGATAAAGCCCTTCGTAAAGTGTCGGCTGCCCTCGGGAGAACAATTTTATATCTTTAAGGCATGGGCTACCAGGAATCCCTTCAATGAGTCTGTTGGAATATTTTTCGATCAGTCTGAGAGCTCCAACTACAACTAGAATGTTCTCATGTGTCACATTTGTTTTAGATCTTCTCTTCAAGATCCTTGTATTTTGATAGTTTTTGGAGATAAAGATGTTTTAAAATCTACAAGGAGTACAATATCAATAAGAAAACACATTCTGTTCTTGATTACTGTGTCTGGACGATTAGCTTTGATTGATCCGGCAGTGTGTATTGTAAATTCCCATACAATTGTTACAGGCCCTATGTTCGTAACCGGGTCTGGGCGGTGTTCATAACAAATTCTTGCAGTTTTCTTCCCAAAGAAGTTGCAGATTTTCTCCTGCAGTTGTTGGCACGCCATACGTTTTATTTTCGGTGGATGATAAGACTGCACAAACCGTGATACAAATGATCAATTGTTTACGGATATTCATAACAGAATCTGCATTTAGGGCCGACACAATTTTTCAAAGTTTTCTAAATAATATCGTTAATGTGAATGTTGCTGTTTAAAATATTTCTAGTGCGTAATCCAAAGAAGAATCTGCAATGTTATTGGTCGTGACCTGGCATCTCTGATTCAGTCAATTTTCCAACGCCGTAATGTAGCTTTCTTGGGCCTTTTCTATAAATACTTTGATGTTAACTGTTTTGAATGCCATTCTTCTGCAGTAAAATTAAGCGCAGTACTAGATTTGCAGTAAGGTCTCATCATTTTATACTTGAATTGGCTAAATGTAACCATAAGTTAAATGTTATCAATTTTTCTCGAACTTGTTATGGAAATCACTTCTGGCCTCTAGCTTTTCAGTTAACTTTGATCTTCAAAATTTTAAATTGAAATGTTAATCTTTGGTCCTTTTGATTGTTCTTGCTCCCTAATAATATTTTTCTTTTTTGTGTTTTTCTAAATCTTTGCATCTTAGAGGCTTTTTTCCCTTGCTTAGGAGGAAATGATTGAAAAAATGCTCGAGGTTTTATCCTTTTGCCCCTTGAATAATAAAGCACTTCGTAAGTTGTGGGCTGTACTTGTCAGAACAATTTTTTGTATCTCCTTGAGGCATGGACTTCCAGGAATCCCTTCAATTAGTCTACTGCAATCTTTTCCAACCAGTCCTAGGGTTCCAACTACAACAGGGATTGTTGATGTTCCCATATGCCACATTTTCGAGATTTCTATTTCAAGGTCCTTGTACTTTGACAACATTTTTTTGTTTTTATTATTATTATTATTATTATAGTGTCTGGTATCATCTTACCTGGAAGTTATTTTAAGTGCGTAATTTCCAAGTCCCCTCCGTAGGAAAGTTATCCATGAACATTTGGGATGTTTCGTTTAGATGGAGTGTATTTTGTGGATGTGTGCGTTGTACTTGTCGGTACATTTTTTGTATTTCTTTAACGGTGGCCTACCAGAATCTCTTCAACGAGTCTATCGACCCTTTTCCAATCAACCCGATAGCTACAATAACAACTGGAATTATACATATTTTCATGTTTCACATCATTATTATTATCATTATTATTATTATTATTATTACTATTGTTATTATTATTGTTGTTGTTGTTGTTGCTGCTGTTGTTGTTTTTATCATTTTTTAAGCAAATCACCCCAAGCAAGGCGGGAATGCCACTAGCACGCAAGGTTTGGTTTGGTTTATTTTGTTTTACGGCATATCAACCTCAATGGGTTATTTAATGCCGACAATATTTTTAGGATAGATTCATATGAATAGAATATGTATTCTTTGGTTTAGATTGGTTTGGTTTATTTTGTTTTACGGCATATCAACCTCAATGGGTTATTTAATGCCGATAACATTTTTAGGATAGATTTGTATGAATAAAATATGTATTCTTTGGTTTAGATTGGTTTAGTTTATTTTGTTTTACGGCATATCAACCTCAATGGGTTATTTAATGCCGACAACATTTTTAGGATAGATTCGTTAGAATATGTATTCTTTGGTTTAGATTGGTTTGGTTTATTTTGTTTTACGGCATATCAACCTCAATGGGTTATTTAATGCCGATAACATTTTTAGGATAGATTTGTATGAATAAAATATGTATTCTTTGGTTTAGATTGGTTTAGTTTATTTTGTTTTACGGCATATCAACCTCAATGGGTTATTTAATGCCGACAACATTTTTAGGATAGATTCGTATGAATAGAATATGTATTCTTTGGTTTAGATTGGTTTGGTTTATTTTGTTTTACGGCATATCAACCTCAATGGGTTATTTAATGCCGACAACATTTTTAGGATAGATTCGTATGAATAGAATATGTATTCTTTGGTTTAGATTGGTTTGGTTTATTTTGTTTTACGGCATATCAACCTCAATGGGTTATTTAATGCCGATAACATTTTTAGGATAGATTCATATGAATAGAATATGTATTCTTTGGTTTAGATTGGTTTGGTTTATTTTGTTTTACGGCATATCAACCTCAATGGGTTATTTAATGCCGATAACATTTTTAGGATAGATTCATATGAATAGAATATGTATTCTTTGGTTTAGATTGGTTTGGTTTATTTTGATTTACAGCCTATCAACCTCAATCGGTTATTTAATGCCGACAACATTTTTCTTTCCTGGTAATATATTTGTTTTGTCAAAAATCTATTTCTGTTAATATTTTTTTTTCTCAAAAATGTATAGCTGGTAATATTATTTTTCAACCACGTATGGCTGGTAATATCATTTTTTTTTCAAAAACGTACTGCTGTTAATAGTTTTTTTCTTCAAAAATTTATTTCTGGTAATATTTTTTTACAATAACTTCTGGTATTAAAAGCTATTTTTACACTTTTATAATGTCTGTTACCTCACTTACTGTGTTAACTATTTGCCCATAGTTGGGACCCTAACAGGTGCTACCACCCCGGGTCAGGGCGGACCTGGGAACATCAGCAATTGAGAGGTGGTTCCACGCCCCCCAAAGCCACCTAATCAGAAGCCTTGCTGTTGGATGTAGTTTATTCTCTTACCCTGGACGCGGATGTAGTTTATCGTCATATCCAGGACGCCCCATTGGGGGGGTGCCCTTCTGCAGAGGCTAGCAGGAAAAGGGTTACAGAGAGTGCGAGTAAGAGTAAGGAGCAGTGTTTGGAAAAAGCATATGGAGAAGAACATGGATCAAGGTCAAGGCACCAGAAGATGTCGATTGACTTTACATTTGAATATTTGAAGATCATACCTATCAGGGAAGCAAGTAGCAGGAAGGAAGTTCCACTGACGGGAGGTATGAGATAAGAAGCTGTTGGAGTAGAAGAGATGACTATATTTAGTCGTTTCGACAATGAAAGGGTGGGGCCGAGATGCCACCCTAGTAGCACGCTTAAATTCATGCAGCTTGGGAACCAGTGAAAGTAGCTTGTTGGAGCAGTTGCCATGAAATACTTATAGAAAAGACAGGGGAAAGCCACAGTACATCTGTGAGATTGTGACTGCAGACGGGATATTATTGTGTGTGTGTGTTATGTCTCCTGCTTTGTATCCTGTAGAGGTGGGTCCAAACTATGGTCCTTAGGCCCTATAGGAAAATTGTCATTTAATTTACTGCACTTTTCTTAGTAGATGGAATGTTCCTAGTAAGGTGATTTACTGGGCAACGTATATGTTGATGTTACCTTGGAAACTGTTAGTTATTATTATTATTATTATTATTATTTGTGTAGTGTATGTTTCCTGCTTTATATTCTGTAGAACTGGGTTCAAACTACGATCCTTAGGACCTTTAGGATAATTGTCATTTAATTGTTAGCACTTTTCTTAATATATGGGATGTTCCTATTAGAGTGATCTTCTGGGAAATTTTTACGTTGATGCTACCTAGGATACTAAAAGTAAAATTGTCCATTCCTTTTCTCACGATGCTCGGAGCTCCAATTACTATTGGTAAAGTCGAAATAAATAAATAATAATGATAATAATAATTGTCATTATTATTATTATTATTGTTGTTGTTGTTGTTGTTGTTGTTTGTGTGTTATGTTTCCTGCTTTGTGTCCTGTAGAGCCGGGTCTAGACTATGGTCCTTAGGTCCTATAGGAGAAATGTCATTTAACTGATAGCACTTTTTCTTAGTAGATGGGATTTTCCTCATAGGGCGATCTTCTGTATATGTATTATATGTAGATGTTACCTAGGACACTCTCGGTAGAATTGTCCATTCCTTTTCTCGCGAGCAGTAGAGTCCCGAGTCTCGATCCCCAGGTCTTTGTATTTGGACAATTTCTCGATACCCTTCATGAAGGTGTTACTCTCAAATGTTACTGCTATGTCAATAAGCATACACTTCCTGAATTTCTTGCTATTGATGATAATATCAACGTCTGTTGGCTTTCATTTACCTGTCCGTTTGAATTGGCATATCGCAGAGGATAGTTACATCGTATTTTGGGTAACAGTGTCTGGTTGGTGCCCATACCATCTCTGAATGGCTCCGATTTTGTACTTCTTGTATACATTCCAGTGCACATATGTTGTTACCTTTTTATGTCTCTGGGTATATTGTTATTTTTATTTTATTTCCTTTGATTTCTGTTGTGCACACATCTCTTTTCGGGTCCCGCCCCGAGACCTAAGGTCAGAAACGGCGTCATGTCATTTTCCACTGACCAATTAAAAAAACATACGCATATTTTACATAGATAAAAACCCTTTATAAATAATAATTATTATTATTACTATTTTCATCATCATCATTATTATTATCTTTATTTTAGTTAATGCAGTTACTTCCTGGGTCATTACCAGAGAGCTAGTATGAGTCAATATGGTAAATAGATCTATTAATTTTGCACAAATTCTATTTAACATGTAGAGCGATTATATTTTGTTTACATTTATAACGATCTCCTGAGTCGTTTAGCAGATCCACACACGGCGATTTTTTAATCGCTTTTAAATAAATGATACCAAGGATCTTGTTAATGCTCTTGTCATTATGTGTATTGATTGTACCCAATTATTATAGGTATGGCTTTAGTTTTAAGCTTTCGTGATTATTCATTTATTTTGTTGTATTACTATTCAAATTACTTATATTGTCCGTCTTTGTTCACTGAATGAAACCAAGTCCATCCCTTGGACTTAGGGGTGCCGTGGGTGTGTAGTGGATCCGTACGCCTGACAGGGGAATAAACAAAAAAGTATGTGAACGATGCAAACTAGGATGGACTGGATTTCTTGTATTTTTATATTATCAGAGGTTTTCTTGGTGTATTTTCCCCCGCTTTCTTGAACCGACCGAGATCATTTATTCCAGCTGGCATTTGTCGTGGTGTTCATCTCTCTCATTCTCCGATTTTCTTTATATTCAGATTTTTTTTCTGTAGTTATCCGGGTGCTTTTTCAGCGAGAACAGGCCCATAGGTATGAGGTGTAGACAAGTTATTTCCTTCTTGTCATTTAATATTCACTCAGCTAGATTGGCTTTAATTTTTTATCTCTTTGGATTGACATGTCACAGAGAAGATAACATTCATTCTTTTCTGTTATAGTTAATGCCCCATGTTCACCATATTTGTCTTTGACAATGTCGTGCTTCATTCTTTTTGTTGTCCTTTTTCTTCTTCTTCTCCTATTCTTCCTCTTCTTCTTCTTCTTCTTCTTCTTCTACTTCTTCTTCTTCTTCTTCTTTTTCTACTACTACTACTACTACTACATCTTCTTTATATTTTCTTCTACTTCTATTCTTTTTCTTCTTCTTCTTCTACTACTACTACTTCTACTTTTTCTTCTTCTATTTCTTCTACTTTTTCTTCTTCTTTTAATTCTACTTCTACTTCTTTTTTCTTCTTCTACTTGTTCTTTTCTTCTACTGCTTCTTTTTATTATTATTATTATTTTTATTATTATTATTATTATTAAGTTAGATCATATGTAATAGTATACCTGATATTCAATGGCTGACAGTTTTTTCATATAAACTACACATTTCCCATAAATATCAGATTTAGAAAGAAAACTAAAAGACTATTACACAAGGTAATCGAATATTAGTACAGACAGTACAAAATCTCAAAGCCATATTAAAGTATAACTCTATTTGTCTCGAATAATGACCTCAGTTCGACGTGACATTGAATGGAACAATGTCCAGTTTTTCTGATTGGGAATTTCTTGCATTCATCTTGACAGTAACTCCAAAGTTCTTGGTGATTGCGTGATTGTCGTTCACTTCCAACACAATTCTTCAATTATATTGAGATCAGAAAGTTTTGCTTGCCAGTCTTCCAAAAGTTGAACATCTTAAACCACAACAAAATCATTTTGTTGCACGTGATGTGCGGCAAGAAGCACAGTCATGTTGAGAATTTTCTTCATCTTTGTCGTTCTGACAGAAGATTTGTCCATAACAAAATAATATAGTTTTCGTATTTAAGTTTCCATCAAATTTTACTAATTTTCTTCTAGCACTGCTTTGGATGTAATATTGTAATTATTACGGAGTCGCTAACTGGGTGCCCTGTGATTGGATGAAAAACAACCAATCACAGGCTACTCTCTTCTTCTTTTGCTTGTTGGGATCCTCAGAGACAACACGTTCCCCGTCTGAACTCTCCGTCATCTAAACACTAGGACACGTGTGTGGATTTAGACAGCAACTGAAGCACAAGACTCTATTTTCTTCAACCCAGCCAAAACGACTCAGGAAATATAAAACAGTTAAAAGGACGCATCTTTCAAATAAGTTCCGCAAACCCGACTGTTTGCAATGAAACTTTCCTCTCTTTTCCTACAATACAAGTTTTTTCAAACATGTTCAACTGTGTTTGTGTTCCTTTCTTCTTGCCGGCGTCACAATATTTTTGTTACCAAATATAATTGGGAAAATCCCAATAGTAAACTCACGGAATTACGTGTCAACCACCAAATTTTCAGTCTTTGTGGTGTATCTAGCATTGTTACTCTTTCCTATTTGTCATCTTGCATATTTCGGTGCACTCTTTGAACCTAATCACTGGATATAACCAAGTCTTTATCCACTGGAGTTGTGAGTTCAGTACCAGGCCACAACAGTAGTGAATCAAACTTGGACAGTTGAGTTAAAGCGAAATAACTGAAACATCCGGAAGAAGCATGCCACGTGGAAGTAGAACAATAGGGTTCGGTTCGAAATCCCAATCTCCTGAAGAAGAACGGAGCGTACAACGGCCGAAACGTTGTGAATATGGCAATGAAGATGAGGATAACAGCCCGAAAAGCATAAATAATGTAAGTAATCATAATACCTATCTCAGAGATGTAAAGTGATTCTTTTTATGTCAGTAAAATATCCTATGGGGCATTTGAATTCTTAACGAAATAAAGGATTCGGTTCGAAATTCCAATCATCTGGAGAAGGCTGGAGCGTACAACGGCCGAAAAGTAGTGATTATGGCAATGAAGATGAGGATAACAATTCGAATAATGTAAATAATGCAAGTAATCATTATACCTCATCTCAGAGATATAGAGGCCGAAACGTTGTGAATATGGCAATGAAAATGAGGATAACAGTCCGAATAATGTAACTAATGCAAGTAATCATAATATCTCATCTCAGAGGTGTAGAGGCCGAAACGTTGTGAATATGGCAATGAAGATGAGGATAACAGTCCGAATAATGTAACTAATGCAAGTAACCATAATACCTCATCTCAGAGATATAGAGGCCGAATCGGTGTGAATATGGCAATGAAGATTAGGATAACAGCCCAAATAATGTAAATAATGCAAGTAATCATAATACCTCATCTCAGAGATATACAAGCCGAAAGGTTTTGAATATGCCGATGAAGATGAGGATAAATAATGTAAATAATGCAAGTAATCATAATACCTCATCTCAGAGTTATAGACAGAGAAAAAGAGAGACATAAAGGCCGGAGCGTACAACGGCCGAAACGTTGTGAATATCGCAATGAAGATGAGGATAGCAGTCCGAATAATGTAAATAATGCAAGTAACCATGATACCTCATCTCAGAGATATAGAAGCCGAAAGGTTTTGAATATGGCAATGAGGATGAGGATAACAGTCCGAATAATGTAAGTAATCATAATGCCTCATCTCAGAGATATGGACAGAATTCATTACTAAAATTACTATTGTGACTTTCCATCATCCCATGTTGGGTGTTCTTTTAACCACTTCTGTCTTCTATTCCGATGCCTTTTGGTTAATGCTAATTGTCTCTGCTATCCGCCAGTTCTTTTTTCCTAATAGTCTTTTTACTATATAACCTAAAATCACATTGAATATATTCAGTCTGCACTTGTCTGTTAATTGTCCACCGAAACTTTCACAATCTTTCTTTCATCTCTCTTGCTTAACTTTTGCAGTCTTCCAGTTTTATTTCAAACACTTCCAGTAGCCGCAAACGTCTATTCCATGGTTTGAACACTGTTTCTGGAAGTTCCAAGCCATCTTGTTATCTCCTCTTAAAAGTCACAAGTTTAATATGTTTCGGTAGAAATTTTAGCCATTCTTTTAGAGTCAAAAACCAAGCTAATGTTCAACTACAATAACTCATCAAACCAATTTACACTCTTGTTAATAACGTGGAACAATTCCTAGTTAGAAATGTGCAAATTAGCACGACTTTATAAACTTCGATCTCTCATTGGCTCAATAGTTTTACCTAGACCTTTTTTTTTTCAACATCAATCTGTTTAAAGTTGTCACAAGGTAGCCAGAAAAACTTAATTTTTTCCACTACTAAACAGATCAAGATTCACTACTGATAAAAGCATACTAAAAGAAAATACTAGTTAGTTATGTGCCATGTGTGATACACTATCATGTATCTATCTGTCAGTCATGACGAGGCAGATATTTTTCCCGCAGTAGGTTGCCATTTCTTTCTATGGCAAACCAGTTGCCCTGCAAGGCTACAGAACCCAGTCTGTTCTGCTTTATCCATAGCTGGGGGGAGAAGAGGATCCATACTTTTCCCAAGGGTATTTAGCACGTAAGTGAATTTCAGTCAGTTATGTATCATGTGTGATACATGCTTAGGCGATCATGTATCTTTCGATACATGACTGACGAGGTCGATTTTTTCCCCGCAGTAGGTTGCCATTTCTTTCTGCGGCAAACCAATTGCCACCCAAGGCTATAGAACCCGGTGTGTCCTGCTTCATCTATAGCTTGGGGGGAGAAGAAGAGGATTCACACCTTTCCCAAGGGTATTAGCACGTAGGTGAATGTAATGGATTCGACTGGAATTTGAACTCGGCTCTCCGATTCATCAATCTAAGCCGCTATTATGCCTCACAAATAACATCAACGTCTTCATAAAATAAACGATTGTAATCATCTAATGTAGTTGGCACGACACCTTTTCATGCGAGTCTATAGCAGTGAATGCTGGGCTACCTGCTCACATTTGAAGAGTCTTGAACCAAAACAAATATGCTCCTACCGAGGAATGTCATATCGCTTATTGCTGATAGACCATTAGAATCTACTGATAGGTGCACGGGGAGAGGGAAGATACGTCCGTGTTCGTCCGTGTACGCCTGTGTGTGTGTGAGAGAGAGAAAGAGTAGTTAGAAAGCACAAATTCTACATGTTACCGAATTTCTGAAGCTGAATAGCAAACATCAGGCAGATGACAATTCATTTCATGTTAATTTACTCGTTGACACGAAACTTTTAGCTGCAAGTAGAATTTATTTGTGTTTTTGTCTGCTTTTGAGATCGCTCTATAAACTTATTGATATTGAGCGCACTTTTCAGGTAAGACACCCTATCGATTTATCTAATAATTATATATATATATATATATATATATATATATATATGGTTCTGGGAATGAATGGGGAGTACTCATACACACGCATAAAAGAAAGAAAGAAAGAAAAAATATAGGAAAATTTAAGGGAAATAAAGAAAAATACAGACTTGAAAGAAAGAAAGAAAGAAAGAAAGAAAGAAAGAAAGAAAGAAAGAAAGAATGAAAGAAAGAAAGAAAGAAAGAAAGAAAGAAAGAAAGAAAGAAAGAAAGAAAGAAAGAAAGAAAGAAAGAAAGAAAGAAAGAAAAAATATAGGAAAATTTAAGGGAAATAAAGAAAAATACAGACTTGAAAGAAAGAAAGAAAGAATGAAAGAAAGAAAGAAAGAAAGAAAGAAAGAAAGAATATGCGACTATTAAACAAAAAGAAAAGCAGACTTGAAAGAAATAAAGAAAGACTGAAGAAAAGAAACCATTATTAAACAAAAATGAAAGACAGAAGATATGGAAAAGAAAGAAATAATGACAGAAAGAAAGAAAGAAAAACGGAATAAAAATGAGAACAGTAAAGAAAAAAAGGAAGAAAAATACGTAGCTGAAAGAAAGACGATTATAGACAAACAGAAAGAAAGAAAGAAAAAAGGAAAGAAAAAAGAAAGAAAAAAGAAAGAAAAAAAAGAAGGAAAGAAAGAAAGAAAGAAGGTAGAGAGAGAGAGAGAGAGAGAGAGAGGGATACTGACATTGAAACCCTCCTAACAAAAAATGATTTTATTTTTTTTTTTTGTATTACAACGAATGTTCTTAGAGAAAAAAATTCTATCCCTGTTATCAGCACAGAATATGGAATCGGCAATGCGTGTTCTAACTCTGGTGAATACTGAACACGCAGATACTTGAGAATGGAAACAACCTTCATCGTACGGTTATATATCTTGAAATAAAGGCTGTGCTATATACTGGTCTCAGCTTAATTCGGTACAACGCCATACATTTGAGGAAGCAAGTGTGGATCAGATTCACTACTCAGTAATAAGGATCAACTAGACCAGCTCGTTAACCATTACCACACGAAAAGGCGCCGTGCTCCTGATATGCTGAGTGGAAAAGAGAAAAAAGAAAGAAAAAGCGAGAAAGAATTCATAAAGTGTCCATTGCATTTTTCTGACGTCCTTCCCACTTCAATTTTTATTTCCCCCTAAAATTTGATCAACAACGGAAGCCAGAGGAGAAACGTTCAATATTTTCGGTGTCAAGTCCGGTTCAACTTGAAGTGTTTACCGAGATACTACTAAGATATTTAAATAATAATAAAAAAATACAAAAATAGACTGGGATCAAATGGGGAAAAAATCAGAGTGTGACAGGTCGAAGGACCAACTTGCAAAACTGATTGCAATATTTGACAGGGGATATAAATAAGGTGAGCTGTAGAGGAAATTGAACCATTTTAATAACAACCACAGAAAAATATACAAAAAAAAGGAAAAAATATGGAAAAGGCTTGAGTCTGAGACATTGAAAATACGCTCTCGTCTTTGAATCAGTCGCTAATGATAAGGTTAATGACAGGGGAGCATGATCACTAACTGAGCTTAGTCGTTGTTTGGAGTAATTGAATGGGTAAGGTTTGGTGAGCCTGCTGTCAGTATTGGCAAGGTTTTCACGTTATACAACATTACTGCTTGGGCATCTCCAGGTGGTGCAATGGTTAGCAAGCTTGTCTCGCTAAAAATATAACGACTGAGTAGTGAGTTCGATCCTCACTGGGTGCCTCATACTTTCGGCCTTGTGCCATATCTGAGCTACGCTTGGAAAATCGCTACAACATTTCTTCTTCACTCGTACTTTTTCAATGGTCTCTATGACAGCGGGTCTCTGTCCTTTAAGTTTCCATTTTCTTTCCATAACACTCTGGTTTGCTTTCTCTCACTCGATCGTTCGTTGTCGGCGAATCTTTCTCTATTTCCCAGTTATTCAAGTCTTTCATTTCTTGACTATTTTATTTTGTTTTAGTCTCCTTTACTCTTTTTTTTTTCACCATACTCTAAAATTTCCCAATATATATATAGCGATCATCATCACACACACAAACATACCTACACAAATTTAAATTTCAATAACAATCATTCATTGGATATAAATCAAAGCGACTGTCTTATGCGACAATTTTGAAATCGCAATATTTTCGTATAGTAGATTTTGTACACTTTTGGGAGAATCGGCTCCCAGATATCTCCCCAAAGTTCATTCACTGATTGGTCAGTGTCGACCAATCGAATTCTCTGCACGTGAAGAGTGATCACGCGCAGCAGTTCTGATCACCTATAAATAGCAAAAACGAGTTTGTCTTTTTCTCTTTTTTTCTCTCTTCTTGCTGCAAAAGGTAGTCCCAGAGAATTATCGTCTTCACCATGCGGTCAGACGTTAAATAATATTTCACGCATTCATGTACGTACGAACTCTTACGAACATTCACCAAAGAACAAACACAAACGTTCACACACAAACACAATGTTAACTGTCTATGTGCGTTGTAATTTGTTGTTAATACACACACACACACACATTTCTCAATGTCTATGCCATTGTCTGTGGATGTATGTATGTGTATATATCGGTGTCTATGTGTATGTAGAGTGTATTCACATTTATCTGTGTGTGTATAAGTGTTAGTTTCCACGTCTCCTTTTTTCATAAAGGGCTGTAGAGATGTTCATTTATTCCCCCCACCTCTCCCTTTTTTTGTGTGTGTGTGTATGTTTGTGTGTGTGTGTGTGTGTGTGTGTGTGTGTGTGTGTGTGTATCTAATTATGTATGGATGCTTATGTATTATAATCTGATTGTGTTTTTGTTGTGTCACGCGTGAGTTTAAGACCATATTCACAAACTTTAAAATAAAAACGGAAAAGAAAGGGAAAAAGAGAAAAATATATATACATGTATTATCAAATGACCGGATGTATTATAGCGTCTTGTCTTGTCGAACGTAATTTCAATGAAGAAATGAATTGAATAAACATATATATTTTTCTTTTCTCAATAATTTTGTAGTTTTTAAACTTAATAGTGATTAAATTTGGATTTTAAAATTGCCAGTTTTTAATTTTAATATTAAATTTTATCATGTAAATTTATAATTATTAGTTAGTATAAATTAATTTTAATATTACACGTATTTAAAGATCTGAATAGCTATTAGAGCAGGATTTCGTTGTCAAGCTTTTGAATCTTTCTATACTTCGTTTTGATTGGTTATTCTAGCTTTTGTAACAATGTTTTCCCCTAGTGTAGGATCGTTAATTAATCTGAAACTTTTAAAACCATTTATTTTATTTTCAACATCATCACTTGATAAGACACAGAGTGTGTTGAAACAAAATGGCTATTTTTGTAGTGATTTTATAACATACATATGTTATAAATTTTTTATAAAATAATTATATATATATATATGAAAGAAAAATATATGTTGTTTTAATGTTACAAACAAAAATCAATCATATATACAATTATGCTGTTTTAAAACAGATAACTGAAAATAAAACTTATTCTGTTTGGATAAGTCTTGTTCTTATGTACATCGTCTTTGTCATGTTGTATTGATAATGTTATAATTATGAATATGTCCTGAAGATGGTTTATTAGACCGAAAAGTCCGACATTGACATATCAACATTAAAACAGCATAATTGTATATATGGATTTTTGTTTGTTTTTTCCGTACATATTTTTTTTCATAATGTCGGATCTATATCCATATATTTGCTTGCATATATATATATATATATATATATATATATATATATATATATATATATATATATATATATATATATATATCGGCTTTGTTTGTTTGTCTTCTTTATCTTCAGTTGAACTTAATCCAAGTCCGACATTTTCATGTAGATGGACCTTTTTCTAGCAGGAAATATAAACACGTGTTTTCTTTTCATCTTCACCCAACAGTTCTCTCTCTCTCTCTCTCTCTCTCTATATATATATATATATATATATATATATATATATATATATATATATATAATTTAATTTTTATATGTTTATGTTAAATTTGTAACCTGTAGTTGATATTACTTGCTTTGTCATATTTTCTTGATTACACATCAAATGCCCTCGTTTTTAGTTTGCTACCCCCTTTTTGCACCCTCTCCCTAATCTTCCGGATTTTAAGTTTACATCATATCGTTTTTTTTATTGTGCGTAGTGTCACCATAACTGTATCCACACGTTTCCATTGTTTGTTTTTTAATTTCAATTTTAGGTCAGCGAATCGGTAGGGAATTATGCATCGAAAAATAATTAATATTTATCTGTATCTCATTCATTTAAACCGCCATTTAACTCCTCCCTGTAAAACTTCCCTCTGTTAGATTTTAATCCCCGCCTTCATCTTTAGGCCTTCCTGTTCTTCTTTCTTCTGTTACACCCTCTCTCTAGAGCTTTTATACATTTCCCTCTCACACTTGTTTCCCACTCACACACATACACTCTAACTAAAATTTTATTTTTTATACCCGGAGTTATATTTTCCGATTTCTTTTTGAATTTGTAGGTCTGATGAATTGGATCGTGATTACGATTCCAATGTAATAAATTATATCTATGGAATATTAGTGTTTGATCCCTTTATATATATATATATATATATATATATATATATATATATATATATATATATATATATATATATATATATATATAACTAAGTATATAATTGGTATATACGGAATGAATTCCAATAACCAACAATTACTATTCTTAAAAGAGTGCTCAATACAAAGTAGAGCAGATTTTATTTTATTTTCGACATCATCACTTGATAAGACACAGAGTGTGTTGAAACAAAATGGCTATTTTTGTAGTGATTTTATAACATACTTATGTTATAATTTTTTATAAAAAAATAATTATATATATATATATATATATATATATATATATATATATATATATTAAAGTGTGCAGGTTTTATATTATACCATAAAGATGTAACTTATACAAAGAATTAGCAATGTTAATGAGATTAATGGCGAATTTCCTTCGCTAACAAGACTTAATGGGACATTGACTTACTATCAGTTCTTTGAATAATACGATCCTTATATTTGTGTTGTACATTTGAGTTGTTGTTGAACAAAATTCCCACTTTATTGATTTGAACAAGAACTCTAGCATCGTAGCATCGTACGCCCCAAAATAATATAACTGTTAATAAATAGCATATTTAAAAAAAAACATCTATCGGTCTACACTATACGTATTTCGTCTTGGTATTTGCCTGTAAATGAAAAATTGCGCCCTGAAGATGACCGTTTGAAACTGTTGAAAGTACTTGGCCCGTCAATTCCATCTGACAACAACTCAAATATACAACTCATATATAAGAATCGTAATTTTCAAGGAATTGATATTAATGTCCCATTAAGTGTTGTTAACGAATGGATTTCGCCATTCATCTCATTAACATGGCTAATCAGTTCTTTGTATATATATATATATATATATATATATATATATATATATAAAAAAACTTAAATATTGTATTTAGTAGATACTCATATTTGAGTAGAAGCTTTGTTTACTTATTAAACAGTATATATTTTTTTATTTTTGGCTACCGGCCTAAATATTCGAGAAAACATATATAAAGAAAATCAGGCCCACATATGGGTATTCACTAAAAATGTCTAAGTAATAAAAGTCTGTCGGGTTAATAAATAAAAATCCATCACATCTTTAGAAATTGCTTTGTTTACTTGAGGCCACTAAACTCAGCAGATATTTATATTTTGAGAGTCTCAGAAACATTTGCGTTTAAAGATCTTATTCAACTTTGCCTGACTATCGACGCACTTCGTATCCATTGGCTATAACGACGGTCTCCTCTACCCAGGGGAACGAATTTTCGAATCCTGCCGGAGAAAGCATATTTCAATCACCAGTCACAACGTAGTTTTCCTTCGCCTTTTCTTTAAATATTTTCATGTTAATTGTTCTGATAAGCTTTCCGTTTTGGAATCTGGACTTTCCGAAATTAAGCGCAGTACTAGATTGGCAGCTAGGTCTCATCATTTTACTGTTGAAATTGCTAATTCTATGCAAAGTATTTCCTCCCTCAAACCTCTCACTTATGGGACTTCCGGCTTTTTGCTTTCGTGTCAGCTACGATTTTCAAAATTTTAGATGCAATGTCAATCGTCATTTTCTATCTTCTAAATTTCTGTTTTTTTTTATTATTATCATTCTCTGTCTTTATTAATGATTTTTCTTTTTCTTGTACTCTTTCACACACAGCAGCCCCTTGCGTCTTAGTGGCTTCATTTCCTTGTTTGGGCGAAGTGGTTTGAAAAAAAAAGGAGGTGCAACAATTTATTCGAAAATTGAATGAATACGATAAAAATTAAACAGACATATTTTCTCAGAGGAATTAAGTACAGCTTGTGGAAAACGGAATTAAAATAGAATGAAATTAATCTTGTTGTCTAAATATGAATTATATCATGATTTGCCACCGACCTCGATGGTCCGGACACCTTGGCCGAATGCCTACCCAAACAAATCCTCTTCTCGGAGCTCGCAGCTGACCAGAGACCACGCGGGGCCTCATGTCGTCGATTCAAGAATCAGTTGAAAAACCTCTTGCTGGGCACAGAAATCGATCCGGAAACAATTGGAGAAGAGCAGTCCACGAAAAAAAAAAATCTTCCGAAAACACCAGAAAAACAAATGGAATAGACGAAGAGAGACCATAGAAAAGCCAGGGCTCTCCATCCCCTGAACACTCCTATCCTGCCATTCGGTGGCTGAGGACTCCTTTTCAGATCTATTTGGTTTCGTTTTCCTGGTTTTGGGAAGTTATTTCCCATGTTTTTGATGAACTTTTTACCGATATTTCATTTTTAATTTTATTAGCGGGTGTGGGAAGCACTGAATTTTTTTCCTGTTTATTATCTTCGTTCCGTTTGTTGTAAATATAAGTTTAGCCAAAAAACAAAAAAAAACAAAAAAAAAATACTGTATTTCATTCTATTTCGTAATTTCGTTTGGCTTCGTTGAGTATTTTACAATGATTTTTGTTTTTATAATCAGCCGCTGGTTATTTGCGGGATATGTTTGCATATATTCTATTCGAGAAAGATTGTACATTGTAAGGATACAGAAAGCAAGTATCTCCTGTTCGTGGAGATGTCACATCGGTCTCTGACGGTCGCTTAATGACTTCAATTCACGCAACGACTAAAGCGGCAGTCAAATTTAAGTGGTTTACAACAACTACATTAAGGATGCTTTCTTTAGCTCGACCCAACCCGCTTTGGACAGGGCAGAAGCTAAATCTGTCTCCCCAGTAGCTTACAAGTCCATGGTGCTGATTAAATTTGGGGATACATCTTTCCTTGATATACAATGAAACTCCAGCTGGCAGTCCTTAATTTGATAATACCCAAGACTCTTTGTTTCCCGTTCTTGGATTATGTCCTCGACTAGGACATAGATGAATCCAACCCGTTTGAATCTGGAGTCATAAACATGTCTTCTCCAGATACAAGAGTATCTCCATATTTTACGTAAGACCCTTCTTTTTTCTTTCTCCTTACACTCTGCTTTGTTGCGTAGATATATGTGATATATTATTCTCCGCATGGTACTCTTGTATATATATATATATATATAGTTTTGTGTATGCATTAGTGATATAAATGTCTCTGAGAATAAAA
>CAHIKZ030000747.1:197500-215000 GCA_903632075.3 Acanthosepion pharaonis | reverse complement strand
AAAAAATCCTCCGCAGGTTTTGAATTCAGAGTTGTCCTCCTCCTCCTCTTACGATTTGCAATCCAAGGCTATAGAACCCAATCTATCCTGCTATTTAAACATAGCTGTTGAGATAGTGGAGAAGAAGAGGATTCATAACTTTCCCAACGATGTTAGCACATAAGTGAATGCAATGGATTAGAATGGAATTCGAACTCGGCTCTCCGATTCCTCAATCCGAACGGCTATCCATTACGAGAGAGAGAAAGAGAGAGAGAGAGAGTTCTAACCATTCCACAGGAAGTGTAGGTTGCATAGACAGAAGTGAAAGAATGCTGTTAAATATTTATAATTACTTGTAAAATATTATAAATTTTGAAAAACTGGGTGTGATTATTTTTTATGATTTATCAACCTTTTGCAGGTTATTTTGAAATATTTTTTTAGATTGTAAGTATTGTTTGGATATAATAATGATTTGCGGGATACAAGTCTTAGTAATTAACTCATAGCTGTTGGTGGGGAGATGTGGATTCATGCCTTTCCCAAGTGTATTTGCGCCTAAGTGAATATAACGAAACCGACTGGAACTGGAGCTCGGTTCTTCAATTCCGAGCCGTTATCTATTGCACCATCCGCACATCCAAGCTTACAGAACCTGGTATTGCCAAGCGGTCACACATCTTGGACACACACGCACACACACACACTCTGTCTGTCTGTCTTTCTCTCTCTGAATTATATTACTTATAAGAGAGAAAAAGTAAGTGACTAAACAAAGAAATAGGAAGAAAGTGGTATCGTGAAAGAGAGAGAGAGAAAGTGTGTGTGTGTGTGTGTGTGTGTGTATGTGTGTGTGTGTGTGTGTGTGTTTATTTGCTCAGGATTGAATATTGTACAAAAAGGTGTGGGTGAGGGAGTCATGAATAAGAGAGAGAGAGAGAGAGAGAGAGAGAGAGAGAGTGTGTGTGTGTGTGTGTGTGTGTGTGTGTGTGTGTGTATAACTCTGTGTGTGTGTGTGTGTGTGTGTGTAGGTGTATAACTCTGTGTGTGTGTGTTTATTTGCTCAGGATTGAATATTGTACAAAAAGGCGAGGGTGAGGGAGTCATGAATAAGAGAGAGAAAGAGAGAGAGAGTGTGTGTGTGTGTGTGTGTGTGTGTGTGTGTGTGTGTGTGTGTGTGTGTGTGTGTGTTTTATTTGCTTTTTGCTCAGGATTGAAGATTGAATATTGTACAAAAAGGCGGGGTGAGAGATTCATGAATAAGAGAGAGAGAGAGAGAGAGAGAGAGAAAGAAAGAGAGAGATAGAAAAAGAGAAAGAAATCTTAGAATTCTTTAAGTTTCAATGTTAATGTTCTTGGCAACGTCTCAATAATTTAAAAACGCATATTTATGCAAACACGCTGACAGATTTGCAGTTGATCGAACTTTTCTCTTTTCGATTATTTTCCTATTTACTGTTGTTCTATATTTTGATAATTTTATTTCTTGGCGGGTGGTTCACATTGCCGAAATTTCGAGAAGTTCAGAACTAACGGCCAATCTGAAGAACGAATCTAAATTCCTGAATTCTTAAACCCGACCTAATTTTTAAAAAAATAAGAAGTTAATGAATAATTTAACAACGTAACAGATTTGCATTTCCTTAATGAATTTCAGGAAAATTAATTATTTTCAATGTTCTCTTTTTCTTTCTCTCTTTCACCCTATCTTTCTTCGTCTCTCCATCTTTCTTCGCTTTTCTCTATCTCCGTTAATTTTAATTTCATTTTATTGTTTGTTCAGTTGAAACAAAGAGAGACAATATTTTTCTCTTAGGATTTTCTTTTTCTTTCTTTTTAGTTTGTCGTTTGATTCCTTTTTTATTTCTTTTACGTCTTTTTTTGCATTATTTTTCTTTATTGCTTTATATATTTAACAATGTCTCCCTTTTCTTCTTTCTTTATTTCTCATATTTGAAATTATTTCTTTCTTAATTTTTTTCTTTTTTTCTTAATTATTTACTTTTTTTTCTTTCTCTTGTATTTATTTTTTCGTATCTCTTGATGATTTTTTCTCTCACTTTCCTTTCTTTCTTTGTTCACATCTTTTTTATTTTTGTATCTCATTTGTTTATTATTCTATTTGGTTTTATTTATTTTATTTCATTTTTTCTTTCTTTCTCCGTTTCTTTCTTTATTTCTTTAATTCTAACTTTCTTTTTCTCTTTCTTTATATCTTTCTTTTACTTTGCCTAACTTCTACATTTCTGTCTCCTGCCTTTCTTTCGATCCTCGTTGCTTTTGCTTCATTCCTTCCTTTCTTTCTTTCTTTCTTTCTTTCTTTCTTTTGATGTCCTTCTTACTTGCTTCCTTCTTTCTTTCTTACTGTCTTTCATTCTTTTGATGTCCTTACTTGCTTCCTTACTTTCTATCTTTCTTTCAGTCATTCTTTCTTTCTTTTGCTGTCCTTCGTAGTTGCTTTCTTTTTTCTTTCTTTCTTTCTTTCTTTCTTTAATTTGATGTCCTACTTACTTCCTATCTTTCGTCTTTCTTTCTTTATTTATTTCTGTCTTTCTTTCTTTTGATGTCTTGCTTTCTTTCTTCCTTCTTTCTTTCTTTCTTTTTTCTTTCTTTCTTTTGATATCCTTGCTTGTTTTTTTTCTTTATTTCACCTTTTTACTCTTTTCTCTCTTTCATTTGCCCTTGATTTATTAATCTAAATCTTCTCTCTATTTCTTCATTCTTGTTCTTTTTTTTTCATATTTCTTTCCATTTCGCGTTTTAACTTTCATTCTTTCTTGTTTTCTTTCAACTCAATGACTATTTTTTTCATTCTCCTATACTTTTTTTTTCTTTGCATCTTTCTTCATTCTTCTTCTTCTTCTGTTCATTTCGTTCCTTCCTTCCTTCCCTCTTTCATTCTTACTCCGTTTATTTCCTCTGTATTTTTCATTCTTTCTTAACCTTCACTATTCTCACATATTCATAGTGTATATATAAGACGCCGGACCAACAATGCAGTAGGTTTATAAGTTTATAAGTCCCCAAAGTTCACACACTGATCTCCTCATAGACACATGGCCCAGCTGAATACCTAGGTACTGCACTGGTGAACACTTGGAGAGTTCACAGGCGAATAAATGTAATGAATACTGTTTAATTAAAACAAAACAAAAAAAAAACAGAGCTTTTACTTAAGTAAATTGTATCTATAAAAATAACGTATAAACAGAAAATATATTTAATAATTGTCGGACTTAATCCATCTCATTATCTGTTGTCATTGATTAAGTCAAGATATATTTCCGCAAAAACCGTCGAAGTTTGTGTGTTTATAAACTGTAATTTTGACTGCTAACCAGGTGCTTGTCCCTAGCTAAATGGTATATCACGTCAGATCAAATGACGGATTCCCTATCGGGATACAGGTTCGATTCATGTCGAAGAATGTCTAATTCTTTAAAAAGGCCATAGTAGCTATTAGCGTTTAACTGTGAGGGGGAATCAGGGGTTGATCTCCCCTGATTGGGTTAACTTTGTGATGGGGAGTATGATGTTGAAAGACCCGAAACTCCCTGATGAACCAAGTCAAAAACATCACTGACGACCCCCCTTGGGCGCCTACTTAAAAGCGTATTTTTGAATGAATGAATAATTAAAACCCAGAGCATTTACTTAAATAGATTGCATCTATAAAATTAGCGCATAAACAGTGCATATATATATATATATATATATATATATATATATATATATATATATATATATATATATATATATATATATAAGAGAGAGATCACATATTCCGCACATGCGATTGGATGTTTGTAACAACCAATCAGCTGCGCGAACTATCTTTTTAAATGGCCCGCGGTGGGGCTTCTTTTCTTATTTCTTTAAACAGTACATTTACTCGCCTGAATATATACATACATATATATATATATATATATATATATATATATATATATATATATATATATATTAAAGAGGGCATTGAGCACAAAACTGAGTGGCGACAGTGTTTCTTCTTGAAAGAAATCTCCACACCATTTTTTTCTTTCTAATATCAAAACTGATGGAAGAATTAACGAAAAGAAGCTTAATGAAAATTTAACACTGCTTAATCTGGTAATTGCTCGAAATATCCTCCTTCAACCTTGCAACATTCGTCGAACTTTTCGAGAATGCTTGGACACATAAATTACGATCCGCACCCAATGTCAAAATGAACTCCAAGATGAACTCTTTTAATTTGTCGACTGTGTGAGAATTAAATAAGAAGTCCATAGGCTTCAGCATCCACTTTCTTTCTTTCTTCTCGACTCAAATTATTTGGTATTATTGACAATAGCTTTAAAAAAATAAAAATCGCGTCAGTATATAAATAAACAACTGTATACCTACATTTGACCAACCCACCATATTAAAAAATATATATTTAAATTTATTTATTTTCAGCGTCCTCTCTCCTTCATGCGCATGTGTAGTCGTATCAACGTAAACATCACTTTAGTCTAATAAATTCTATTTTGTCATAGTTTTTCCCTAATACACACGCACAAACACACACACACATACACACACACACACATACACACACACGCACACACACGCACACGCACACACACACACACACACACATATATATATATATATAGAGAGAGAGAGAGAGAGATATATTGTCATCCACAGACAGACAGTTTCGCTACTTCGCTGCTCATCAGTGTGGCTAGACATGTGATTGCATCAAGCCAGGATCGAAACCCGACTAATACCAAATCTACCCCTAAGCCATTGCCGCACGATAGGGATAAACGTGAATTTTGACGTATTTATTTTAGATAAACATGCCAGTAACTGGATAGATAGATAAATAGATAGATAGATAGATAGATAGATAGATAGATAGATAGATAGGAAAAGAGACTCATAAACACTTATATATCCCCAACTGATCCAAGTAAAAAAATAAAATAAATTTATACTAAATTTTATACAACCAACCTAGTCATCCATAACAATTCTTCTCCATCAACTAGCGTCTTGCAAAAGACCAAAATCGTATATCAATTCAAATGTCATTTGGGAGATTGCATCTCTGATAAAAATGTTAACACGTATGTTGGTTTGACAACAACGACGATGACGAGAATACTTACAATTTACTAGAAAGATCATAAAAAGAACACTCCCATCATAAAAAACGATCATTTAAAAGAACACTCACGTCATAAAAAGAACGATCATTAAAAAAAAACTCACATCCTAAAAAGAAAGATCATTTAAAAGAACACTCACATCATAAAAAGAACGATCATTTAAAAGAACACACAACGTCATAAAAAGAACGATCATTTATAAAAAAAACACTCACATCATAGAAAGAACGATCATTTAAAAGAACACTCACATCATAAAAGATCGATCATTTAAAGGAACACTCACATCATGAAAAAAACGATCATTTAAAAGAACACTCACATCATAAAAAGAACGATCATTTAAAAGAACACTCACATCATAAAAAGAAAGATCATTTAAAATAACACTCACATCCATATTAACAGTTTAGACAGATGTTAATCGGAAATAATCAGCAAAATCTTAAAATTCTCGAAGCCCTTTATATAAGAGAATTGCATCCAAATATGAATAAATTCAACTACGAGTATAACAACATAGTTCTTAAATGTTTGTAGCAGCAAAGTGTTATATAAAAATACTAAATTATAATACTACAATTAAAAAATCTTTTAAAAAGTTTTTTTTTTTTTTTAAATCTTTAAAAAATAAATTCCTTTGCATAGAAGTAAAAAAATATTTTGAATTTATGGTGTTAATGCATAGCCCATCCATAGGTATGCATCCCCTGAAGATGGTCTTAGGTAAGATTGAAAGTACTTAGAAGAATATAAATTATTTGAAAAAAAATTTTGGAATTTATTTATTATATATATATGTGGGGGGGAGGGCTGTTTAGGCAGCAATCCTTCTTTCATGGATATTTCATTGAATACGACAGACAGGGAGCTTGTATTTAGTTTTTTTTTATACAACTTCTCATGCGATCTAATATTTTTTTTTCTTTTTGGATGATAATTTATATAAAAACTGCCCGAATGTTCTTTTTATCCGAGGGCTTTCGGCTATACATTCAGCCATTTTCAAGGATTAAATATTTTAACTGTTAAACTATTTCTTATTTAACAGTTAAAATATTGTATAAAATTGTATAAAAAACTAAATAAAAGCCTCTCGTATCCAATGATATATATATATATATATATATATATATATATATATATATATATATATATATATATATATATAGAGAGAGAGAGAGAGAGAGAGAGAGAGAAAATAAATACTTTTTAATTCCAGCCTTTTCTTCCTTTTCCACGATAGAGGAACAAACACCCAGCAGCTAGTTTCTCTCCTCCAGGTATAATCGCTTGATTCCCTCTCTGTTAGTATTTGCCAATGTTAGTCTTCTTAATTGAGAGACCATTATAATTATCACTAGAAGAAGCACATCCTATTCAAGACAGTTTCTGTAATTTTGCACAATTGTGATCGGAGTTGTCAACACAGATTATTAAAAGCTATTTCTCATCCGACAATGCTGCTTTAAAACCCCACTATTCCTTAACGTGACTAGATCTAACAAAAACTGACTTTCGAAAAATCTGAGACGGCAGCCAGCTAACCATTGATCCACATTAAGTTATCCGATTGGTATTTACTAAGCTTATCTTAAAGTACTTTGCGAAAATTGAACAGCTTCATTGGGTATGAACAAATTGCATTTGAAATAAAATATGGCTCCCTCAGTATCAATTAAAAGTTTGTTCCCCCATTAGAACATTAAAAACAAAATATTATATACTCACAAAATATACACCCCTGTGCAAATTAATTTGAAACAACCGCTTTAGTTTCTTTTCTTTCAGCATACGATCAGTTCTCGACCCACTGAATTGACATTATTATGTCGTGTTGAAAGATTTGTCAATATGGAGGATTTTAGCTAATTCAGCGACTTAATAAATTTTTCTAATCAATATAATTTCGCTTTGAAATACAGCAAAATATTTTGCTTCATAGAAATAATCTACTCGCTTGGAATTAAAACGAAAGTTTTAGTAAACACATTTTAAACATTATGCATCGCTTTATTTTGGGGGTACACACACACAAATATATATATATATATATATATAATTTAGTGTGTTGGGGCAGCAGATCATTATTTAAACACATACTGTTAAATATAACAGACAATTAACGTCTATTATGTCTGATCATGAGCCATTCTAATGTTCTTATGTTTCTTTTAATTTCGGTCCTTGATCTAAGCTTTCGGCTCACATGAGCCATCTTAAGGGTGGTTATACGGATATTTTAAACAAAGATATTCACCATCGAAGACAATATTATGTTACAATGACAGAGAAGATTGCAATGTGATGATAACGGTCGAGGAATAGCAGACGCAAGTGAGCAGAAAGCTACGTGAAGGACCAACTTTATATATATATATATATATATATATATATATATATATATATATATATATATATATATATATATATATGGGGGGGAATTGGAATCTGAGATCAACATTAAGTGGCGTTTCATACGTGAACGCAATCTTCAGGCCATTTCTGATGTGTTTGGGCTCGTATATTTTTATATGCTGGTCATATGGTCATGGTAACGAGGCTAGTGTGTGTCATTACACGGCGCCTGGGGCGTTCCCAAAAGGGTAAGTGCCGAAGCAGGGCTTGAGCAATTCTTATACGATATTGATGTTAAACCTAATTTAAACTGATCTCGTGTCACGTTCACTAGCGACATGTGCGCACTGAATATATATATATATATATATATATATATAGAGAGAGAGAGAGAGAGAGAGAGAGAGAGAGAGAGAGAGAGAGAGATGTACTAACGCTCTTACACCGAACAACATTTTAGATTTAAATTTATTTCCATAAAAAGTTTCGCACAGCGAGGAATCAGATCAGACAGAGATTGGGTTTTTGCTAGTAATATGATTTTCACCAGAACATACACCGTCTGCAAAAACATCTGGCGGTGAGTATTTCCCATTTCTCTGTTTTTTCTCGCTCCGTTGATGAAGGACACAGGCGTGTCCGAAAATTCCGGACTTAAAACTTTTTTTTCATGCTTTATTTTTCTGTCATATGATTAATAATTAATTTTTTTTTAAATTTCGTACTAATTATATTGGTACCCTTTCGTTTATCCTTGTTTTATTAACTAACCTATCTATTTTATATATATATATATATATATATATATATATATATATATATATATATATATATATATATATATATGACTCTGAGCCATGCCACCCAAACAGGAGAACCCAATCATAGCTGTCAGACAATTTCTACAACCACATCACTCCTTACATCTGGCCACCGACTGCAACCCACTTGATTATTATGTGTGGGGTGCAATTGCTCGAGAGACAAACAAAATTCCTTGTAACATCAAAGATGAATTGAGGGCAAGGATTATGACAGTATTCACCGACACAAACAAAGAGAACGTCCAGAAGAGTTGCAGGAGATTCCGAAGTCGTCTGGAGGTCGTTGTTGAAGCCAATGGCGATTTTATTAAATAAATTTATTTTTCAGCATTTCAAGTTAATTTTGTGTAATTTGGATAATTCTATTTGTTTAAATGAGATGTTGATATTATTTTCATTTTTGCGAAATTTAAATAACAATGTATCTATCGCACCATATATATATATATATATATATATATATATATTTGCGCTGAGTTTGTGAGCCTGTGTTTGACGCCAATTGCGATCGTCAGACAAATCACAACGGACGTGAAAGCAAGGGTAACAATCTCACATCAACGCAACTAAATATGTTAGCTCTATCACTGATGTTGAGCACTTTCCAATAAGTACTGCGCATATATAATATATAAATATATATAAAAATTACCTATATATATATATATATATATATATATATGGTGCTCGGTAAAAATGGCAGGGTAAAAATGGCAACGGTAAAAATGGCAAAAGTGGATAAATAGGAAAAAATGGCAAAAGTGGATGAATAGGAAAAAATGAAATTCGACAACAGAAAATCATGACCGTTCGAGAAGGATGGGTCTAAGCTCCCATCACTTTAGTTTAAAATAGGGCTAAGTCCCCCACTCAATATTTTAAAATAAATATATAATTGTTTTTTTCCCAAAGTTTTTCAGTGTGTTCAGACGTAATCGCCTAAAAAGTAAAATCTCATGGGAGGGGGGAGCTTTAGCTGAATATTTTTTTTAATTTGAGAAACTTCTCATTTTTTTCCATTATGTATTGTATCCAAGATTTTAATAAACTCATTGTGAGATATTCATCTATATTTTTTTTCTTTTTGCCATTTTTTTTATTTATCCACTTTTACCATTTTTACCGTTGCCATTTTTACCGCTGCCATTTTTACCTAAATTCATATATATATATATATATATATATATATATATATATATAGTGTAACCCGGATATAAGAGACCCGGATATAAGAGAAACCCTGACATAAGAGAGATTTTCTCTGGTCCCAAATTAGAGCCTGTGTTAATGTATATAAAATAGACCAAACCTGGATATAAGAGAAACCCGAATATAAGAGAAACCCGATATAAGAGAAACCCGGATATAAGAGACTTCTTCTCCGGTCCCGACAACTCTCTTATATCCGGGTTACACTGTATATATATACACACTCACTCTCTGTGTGTGTATGTGAGAGAGAGTGTGTGTGTGTCTTTGCGTGGGGGGTTGTGTGTGTGTCTTTGTGTGGGGGGTTGTGTGTGTGTGTGTGTGTGTGTGTGTGTTGGAGTTAGAGAATATATAAGATCTAAGAACTTGAGGGCTGATTAGTAACTTTGATAGCTGTACCGCTGGGTACTGCAAACCTTTTCGGTTAGAGCCCAGGACAAATGAATTATTATCTTAATATATTTTGAGAAGTGCTTCTTCATGAGGCTGAGAACTTTTCAGACTCTACCCTCTTTGCACAACTTTCAAATCTTCTAATCTCCGTTCCGTAATGATATAGTTTATTTGCTGTTTTTTTTTCTTTCTTTCTTTCTTTCTTTCTTTTACTTGTCAACCGAATAAATAAATAGATAAATAAATACTCATGTAATTTTGGCTATTTGATGAAAGGTCAGTAAAAAAAGAAAAAAAGAAGAAAAGATTTACTCTAGGCTGGGCTGGCTTCAATGGAACCAACTCAAAACGACATTTTCTGATGGCGTCGAGGAGGAAATTATTTACCCACCGCAACTTTTGACTCGTGATCGGAACCTCGGGGTATGATGAATGACAACCGTTATCCATTTCCTCTGCTTCTGAATTCGGCAAGATCAAAGCGACTGGGGATAATTCACAAGGGGTAAAAACATGCAGGAAACTGACAATCAAATAAAAACCTGTTAAATTTTCTTTGATACACTGTGTGCGTCCTCACCGCTGCTATCGGGAGAAACGAAGTAGATTTGGACGTCTCTTGGCTAGACTGTTTTTTCCTTCTTTATTACCTAAGGTGGTTAAATAAATAATGAATATACGTAGTTATTATGGAAAGCTAAGTGTAGATTCAGAATGACGTCTATCAATCAACTATTTTTTATTCTGTGGAATCAAAAATTAATGGTAAATGTAATATTAGTCGTTTCGTATCTGTCTATATTTCTGAGATGGAGTATTATGTACATTATTTGGACTATTGTCTTTGTCCCCATATTTATTACAACGTTTCGGCCGTTGTACGCTCCGGCCTTCTTTATGTGGTTGGAATGTCACTGGGGTAGACTGTTCTAGTTCCACGTGCCATGTTTAATGGATGTCATTTATCAGTTATCTCCTGTTAATTTCCATCTGAAATATAACCGAGTATTGAACTCACACTCTTTGGGTCCTGTCACTGGATCTAACTAACGCCTTAATCCACTATGCCATGTGTCCTTGGGGACATCTGTGTATAAATTTCTGGGTATTATAAACCTAATGTCTTCAGCAACCATTTTTACTAGTGCTCATATTGCAAGTTTTGCTGTTATCATTTCATGTTTTTGCCAGATCGCATATTGAAATTTTTGTTGTTATTATCGCTCTTCTCTGGCTCTCCTTATTACTGGTTGCCATGTTGTATTCATTTCTATGCTTGGTCGGCTCAGGACAATTTTTGTGGCCTAACGTATGTGCTGATTGGTCGTTTCCTTGTAAAGAAACATTTGTGGAGAATTGTTTTGACTTCGTTCCCCTAACAGACTTTTGAATGCAATAAACAAAACGAAGACAAGAGTAGAAAATGAATCCCCCAATGTTTATTGACGCATTTACGTACAAAGATGTGAATGTGTGCCGAATGCTCAACCTCAAGGCAGCCTGACGGTGAGCAAGGCAGTCCGAATTTCCCCTTCGTTGACACGGCTACAACCAAACCTCGTATTACGCAATTAAGAGTGTATATCGCCTGTGTTGGGAAGCACTGAAAAGTAATTAAACATTTTAAAACCATTGGAATTGTTTCATAGATTATTTTCTATGGTTTTGTTTTTTTTCTTCACGTCTCTGATTATAATTCACGTACAAGTTGACTATCGGGGCTACAGATTTAACTGCTAAAATATTGGGTAAGTAACTCTAGGAAAAGTCACCCCCGTCTCTTCTTTTACATTCATCACGGCATGAGAGATCCACCATACTTTATCAAGATATTTTCTAGTGGGAAAAATGGTATATAATCATTATATAATGATAGCCGGTGTCCTGTTACCTGGCTTATTTTTAATAAGTGTTTCAATTCGACCATCATCAGCATTTTCGCGCCCGCATGTTGGACGCCTTCCTGATCAAAATCTCTTCTTCTACTCATTGTAGAATCTATTTTTTATTTTATTTTAATTTCCATCAATGAAAGCTCATCTAATGATGAATTCGCATCTCAGCTTCCTCCATTTTCAAGTGTAACGTGAATAATTAACAACGCATGCACGAAGCATATAGTAAGTCTTGCTGACATGTTTCCTTTCAGAATATGCATATACATTGCGGTTTGCCCCCACATAGCTTCAGCAGTTTTCCCAACAACTCGTTAGAGGGCGCTGGTCTAGCGCCAATAAAGACAGGACACTTCCAGTCTTTATTCTCTTTCCTTTTTTTCTTTCTGCAGTCTTTAGTCACAACACCATCGGGGCCTTGTCCTATGGCTTGCTAGTATCTTTCCACTTCAGTGACTGAACTTCATTCACACGTGCGAGTGCACACACACACACACACACACACACACACACACACACACACACACACACACACACACACACACACACACACGAGTAACACCATCATATTTTTCCTCAATTTATCCCAAACAAGGCAATAATGAAAATGAAAAGGATTTTAGAAGAAACCGGAAAACCAATCCTATACAGGAAACAAGGGATAAACATCTACTCTTCTATTCACCCGAAGCAAGGTGATAATTCCCCTAAGATTTAAGGTGCTACTGGGAGGGAAATAAAATTAAAAAAAAAAACTTCAGAAGGATCCGAAAATCCAATCCTAAACAAAAAAAAATTAAACGACAAACCTCTATTTCTGTTCAAAAGACCGGGGAATGATGTGAACCAGACGATAGGCTAACATATCTACTCCTATTGAGGAAAAATAAATAGTAGATAAAATATCAGAGTTTAGGCAGTGATGCTAGAAGTATAATGTTGAAGTAGACTTTAGAAGGAACCGGAAACCCAAATCTAACCAAGAAACAAGGAAAAAACACTTACCCCTCTATTCACCCCAAGCAAGGTGATAATGCCACTAAGATTGAAGAGGCTACTGGGAGTGAAAAAGAATGAAAAAAAACTTTAGAAGGACCCGGAAACCCCAAAAAAATAAATATAGAAAACAATTTGGAAAACACTTATTTTGATACGTTTAGCTGATTAAACAGCTTCATCAAAATAAATTTGATTTTTTTATTGTTCTTTATTTTCTTTTAACGCTGCCATTTTTTTTTAACTGGTCTTACTAAGTTCAAGTTAGTTTTAATTTATATGTTGTTTAACATTTTTCATATCCCGTATTGTTTCAATACGAAATTAGTAAGAACGGGTGACTTCATATCACTATTATCACACCGTGGGATACTTAACAGCAAGATAATCAAACTAAAATGGCGGGTGGAACTTACTTGGCAGATCTTCTAGTCTCGTCAATGGAAATTGGGTTGTTTTTTTTATCCCCCCCCCCCGAAGGATGGAGATAATGCCACTAAGATGCAAGGATTTACTGGGAGTGAAAGAGAATTAAAAAAAAAACTTTAGAAAAAACCGCGAATCCAATCCTAAACAAAAAACAAAGAACAAAACTCTATTTTTGTTTAAAAGACCAGGGAATGATATAACCCAGACGATAGGCTAACATATCTACTCCTATTGAGGAGAAAATAAATAGTAGATAAAATTTCAGAGTTTACGCGGTGATGTTAGAAGTAAAATGTTGAAGTAGACTTTAGAAGGAACTTGAAACCTAATACTAAACATGAAATAAGGGATAAACATCTACTCTTGTACAAAAGGTCTGGGAGGAGTTTGAACCGGGTGATAACTTTTAACGTTTTTTTTCTTTTACATGCATAATCGTGTATGCGCTCTCTCTCTCTCTCTCTCTCTCTCTCTCTCTCTCTCTTTCTCTCTCTCTCTCTCTCTCTCTGATCAGATATAAAAACAAAAATAAAAAATATCGTCTTGTTGAAATTCATTCATTTCACTTCATTTATTCGTGCAAGATATTGTTGCCATTGCTTTTAGTCTTACATGGACTAGTCTCTGCAGTGTTCTGGGTAAGACGATAAACTACATCCAGCAGCAAGGCCTCTGATCAGGAGGTTTTGAGGAGCATGGAACCACCTCTTAATTGCTGGTGTTCCCATGTCCACCCTGACCCGGGTTGGTAGCACCTGTTGGGGGTCCAAACTTTGGGTAAATAGTTAATGCCCAACTGGCATCAAATCACGATGAAAGTGTAAACATTGATTTTAATACCATCAATACTTTTTTATATATATATAAAAATATTACCAGCAATTAATTTTTGAAGAAATAAATACTAGCAATGTATTTTTGGAAAAATTATCAGCAATACATTTCTGGAAAAAAATATTACTAGCAATACATTTCTGGAAAAAAAAAAATTACCAGCGATACATTTCTGGAAAAAAATATTACTAGCAATACATTTTTGAAGAAAAAAGATATTACCAGAAATAAAATCTTGTCGGCATTAAATAACACATCGAGTTTGTTTTACGGTAAAACAAACCAAACTAAATCAAACCTAGTGTCTGTAACATTAAGGTGGGCGCCGACGGGATTTGAACATACACAAGAGGCGCAACATTTTGGCGACCACGGCCTGATATCGACATATGCCCACTCCAACAATATTTCATAACTTTTTGCCACGTGTGAAACGGAATCATTAGTTTAAACGTCACCGATTGAAAGATGCTAGTAACTCTTGTTAAAACTGTCTATAGTAGGTGAAGGTCGCCTTACCATAGGATAAAATGGTTCAGAAATTAGGTATTGTATAAATATTGCAGCATAAGCTTGTTGTTATAATATATTTACATATATCAACGAGATTGGCGTCAATGCGTCTGGGCTTCCGGACACGTGCGTTGGGTTTGCTATTATGCAAGTTCATTCATGCAGCTTGTATTTGCCACGCGAAGCGAGCGAGCATAGGATAAAAGACAAGCAGAAAAGAGACGAGAAAATAAGCTACGTGTGAGCGTGAAGACGGGGAAAAGAGAAGAACAAACACTAAACGATGGTTGGGCAATGAAAGCCAACACACTATCTCGTCTAAATAATGTCTACGTAAAACGTGATGGCTTTTCCATTGGTTCAGTTCTGGGACCAACATTTAGTATATTTCTACATGGCTAACCTTTAAAATAAGATATTTAATAACACCAAAAAAATCCCTCCACCTACTAAAGATATGTAGACCAGAAGTTGGCAACCTACGGCACGCGTGCCACACGTGGCGTGCCAAGCAATTTCAAATGGCACCCAGCCGCAAATGACATCACGAAGACCCAAACAATAACTACTACAACGCAAAGAAGATATTTAGCTGTTTCAATTTTAATACATACTAAATTATATATACTATATAAAATATATTGTAGAAAAGCTATATTGGCTTTGACTTGTAAAGGGAGTCTTGGACCAATTTTAATGCAAATTAAGTTTAAGCGTCTAATGATTTTTTCTTTTTCTTTCAGATTTGGCGGGCATTTGGGCGATATTATTTTTCACACATAATTGCCATGACTTAAATAAGATGATCCAATGGAGAAATAAATAATTTTTCACCAATAACACTGATTTATTTACTGCTGACTTTGATCCGTCTTAATGAAACACCCTTATATATAATCCGTCTTAATGAAACACCCTTTATAAAAAATACGTATGCTGTTGGCACACTAAATGATTTTAAAACCCAAAGTTGGACCATAGTTAGCGAAAGGTTGCTGATCCCTGATGTAGACGATATTCTCATCTTATAGATGAAATATATGCACTACAAAAAAAACAAAAAAAACATCCCCAAAAATATATTGGTAGACAACAATAATAATATATTTGATACCTCCTAATATAAAAACTAACATAAGCACTTGCACGCTTAACTATGTAAGTGAATGTCTTATAAATATAGCAAAATATTTTAAACTGTCTACAAAACAATGTTTTCGGGTAATCAAATTGTAAAATAAAAGTTTTTAAATTAGAGGGAGAGTATTTTAAAACATTAATAATAAAAAATATAAATTAAGTTAGCTCCCGTAAATACATAAGATTCTTAGCATTCAATTTTTAAATTGACAATAACCAACGGCCTCCATCATAATTATAACAAAACGCGTTTCATGAGCATTTACAAAAGATTGACAACTATGAATTATCTATCTATCTATCTATCTATCTATCTATATATATATATATATATATATATATATATATATATATATATATTTTTAAGTACTGAGTGAAAACTATATGTATATTAGTACTGATTGAAATATATATATATATATATATATATATATATATATATATATATATATCTGTGTGCGTGTGTGTGTGTGTGTGTGTGAAAATATAGTTTAATGTGTGCTATATTTATGGGATAAAATGCTCAATATCAGAGATAGAGCGTATGTAAATATAAATATAAAAGTGAACATTGAAGTCAACACTCAGAGACGACAGGCTATTTCACGCTGGACGCAATCTGCGGCCTGACGATTGCGTCCAGCATGAAACAGACTGTCGCCGTTGAGTATTTTCACAAATTCAAATTTCATAAATTACACAAGAAAATTCAAAATTACCTCATATGGTCGAGCGTATATAGACCGGGGTTGTGTAAGACTAACCGACTTCTCGTTGGTTGAAATTAGATCTATACCCCCCTCTATGAGGTATTTTTGATTTTCTTCTGTAATTAATATATATATATATATATATATATATATATATATATATATATAGTGTAACCCGAATATAAGAGAGTTGTCAGGACCGGAGAAGAAGTCTCTTATATCTGGGTTTCTCTTATAACCAAGTTTGGTCTATTTTGTTTACATTAACACAGTCTCTAATTTGGGACCAGAAAAAATCTCTCTTATATCCGGGTCTCTTATATCCGAGTTACACTGTATATATCAAAGTACCGATAATTTTCAATCTGATCAAAGTGTTCAGTGTTACTATCATTTTAACAGTTGCAATAAAACGATCTTTTTATTTGAACTTTGATTGGAAAATTTTATAACGTCTCATTTACGCTTTTGTTCATTTTTCTGCTTGTATATTTATAATTTTAGATCCGAGTCTGCAATCATCATAATTGTGTAATAAGAAATCCCGTATGCTGTGTTCTGTTCCCAAAAAAGTAGTTCCAGGAATACTACCATCAATGGTAACGACACTGAATGAAATGTAGGAATTCAAAATGTAACTACTTCGAAGGAGATTAAATGCCGAACTGATATGTGTCGTAGTTTTCTTTTTATAGCATCAGTGCCGATACTTTTTGCTTCACACACACACACACACACACACACACACATATATATATATATATATATATATATATATATATATATATATATATATATATATACCCATTTTAACTTTGACTGGAAAATTTTATAACGTTTTATGCACACACACATATATATATATAAAATATATATATATATATATATATATATATATATATATATATATATATATATATATATATATAATCATTTGAACTTTGATTCGAAAATTTTACAACGTTTTACGCACGCCTTTGTTTTATGTATACATATAAAAACATATATATATATATATATATATATATATATATATATATATATATATATATATATATATATATATATATATATAT
>CAHIKZ030000747.1:162500-195000 GCA_903632075.3 Acanthosepion pharaonis | reverse complement strand
CATTATTCGGACTGTTATCCTCATTTTCATTGCCATATTCACAACGTTACTTCGGGAGGCCGGGCGTACCGAACTGATTCGTGTCAGAGTACGCATATGTTCTATGACAATTTCTCGGACATTCAGGCCGGTAAATGTTAATACTGTTTATTATAAACAGAACATTTATTTAAATATTTGTATCTATAAAAAGACCGTATACACATAAAAATTGTCTTAAAACAGATAGATAGATAGATAGATAGATAGATAGATAGATAGATAGATAGTAATTAATTCAGGGACATACATTTTGATCGAGATGAAAGACGAAATACACATCAGAGACGTTTGGTTTCAGTGTGATCAGAAAGAAAGATGTAGATAGATAAATACATAGATAACTGGGGTACATAGATCTGTAAGCATTTTACTTGGGTCATGGATTGGCAAATGTTGATCTTTTATATTTGAGTTTGTAATCATTTACTTGATTCGGGGATAGGCAAATATTAGTCGTTTATATTTCAGTGTACATGTATTCATTTGCTTCATGGATAGCCAAATACTTGCTGCTTGTAAGAATTTTCTTGGTTCTGGAATAGCTTAATATTGTTTCATTCTATTTGATTGTGTAAACATTTATTTCGCAGTTTTCTGTTTTTGGTTTAAGGAATTCAGTCGACATATTCTATCAACAGGTCAGTTTTACAAGGAGCTTTTTTTTGTTTTTGCTAACACTGACAATATGCTCTTCACAAATAATTTCATATTTTTACCATTTGCACTGGTTTGAATTCTCTCTTCCACAATGCGCCATGACTTTCCAAACAATTCCTTTAAATTTATTAATTAATATTTAATTATTCTTTTTTTTTTATTTAATTAATATAGCAAAATGAAGAAATTAAATTTCGTCGTCCAAAGTTTGTTGTCTTTGTCTGAATCTTTACAGTGTCAGTCAGAATGTGTCCAACTTCCTGGGAACCATTTTACATTTGGGCATCTGCCCCGGCCAAATGAAAGAAGTTAAGATCCGAATCCAATTACCGCGAAGAAGAATGCTAAAAACTAAATAATATTGAATCTTACCGTGGTATTTGGTAAATATCACTATATTTTCTATGCAGATGTTGACCACCTATACATTTCTTCTTTATTATCTTCTTCTTCAATATTTCGTGTGCGCGATCATGGTTCTCCACAACTTCCTACTAACTAGCTTCAGCTTTTTTGCATTTACTTTTTTTTTTATTGGAACTTTCTTTCCCCTTCTTTATCCGTCTTTCTTTTTTTCTTCTCCTTCATTTTTTTCTTTCCTCCCTGGTTTTATTCGCTCACTCTTTTTATTTCTTTTCGGATTTTTCTCCTGTTTTTTTGCTCTTTTTCTCATTCATTTTCTTCTTTCTAGTATTCTCTTTGTTTTTATTTTACTTTTACCCCCCTCTTTTTCATATTCTTCGCCCTTTTCTTTTACTTATTCGGTTTTCTTCTTCTTCTACATTTACTTGTTTATTATTTTTCTTCTACTTCTTCTTCTTCTCCTTCCGCTTCTCTTCCTACATCTTTTTCCGCTACTCGTCATCCGCCTCCTTTTTTCTTCTTCTTTTTCTTTTTCTTCATCCGCTACTCCTCCTCTTCCTCCTGCTCCTTCTTCTTCTTCTTCTTCTTCTTCTTCTTCTTCTTCTCTTCGTCTCCTTCTTCTTCCGCTTCTCCTCCTACATCTTTTTTCGCTACTCCTAATCCTCCTCCTTCTCCTACTGCTCCTCCTTTTTTCTTCTTCTTTTTCTTCACCCGCTACTCCTCCTCCTCCTCCTGCTCCTTCTTCTTCTTCTTCTGCTCCTCTTCGTCTGTTTCTTCTTCATCCGCTACTCCTCCTCTTCCTCCTGCTCCTTCTTCTTCTTCTTCTTCTTCTGCTGCTGCTGCTGCTCCTCTTCGTCTCCTTCTTCTTCCGCTTCTCCTCCTACATCTTTTTTCGCTACTCCTCATCCTCCTCCTTCTCCTATTGCTCCTCCTTTTTTCTTCTTCTTTTTCTTTTTCTTTATCCGCTACTCCTCCTCCTCCTGCTCCTGCTCCTTCTTCTTCTTCTTCTTCTTCTTCTTCTTCTTCTTCTTCTTCTTCTTCTTCTCACGTTCTTCCTATTTACGTTCTTCTCTTTCCTTTACTTGTTTTTCCCTTTTCTTCTCTCTCTTCTTTTTCTTCTCCTTCTTTTTTCTCTCATTATAATTATTATTATTGATATTATTATCATTAACATCTTAGCATCCTTATTTTCTTCCTTATTTTCTTCCTCTTCTTCCTTTACGTCTGCATTTCACTCCTCTTTTCTCTTTTTTCATTTATTCCATCTTCCTATTATTTAACTTTTCTTTTGCTTTTTTAATCATCATCATCATCGTCGTCGTCGTCATCATCATCATTCTTCCGTTCATTTTTCCTGGAAGTGGAAAACACGATAGAAATATCAATAGTTATCTTCATGGTTCATTCCGATCTATTCTTTCGAAGTGGGTGCGGGAATTAAAAAATGGACCTATATATTACAAGTACACACATGACTGATGTGATTGTAAATATGGCTAAAATTTAATAATGGGCATTGAAAGAACGTCGTATTTAAACACAACTGTTATTCCAATAATAATAAGAGTACTAGGAATGATTATAAAGAATACTTTCATTATAAAACTCTCAGCCTACATTTTACTCTGTGAGGTAGAAAATATTGCCCTCATGAACACCGCCTACAGACTCCGAAAAAAATCCTGTCTTTTATTTAATATGTTAAATAACTCTCTAAGAAGGAAATTCTTTGAGCTGAGGTCTCAAGTGAAAGATCTGGCAAATGGCTGTAATTTGGTTTAATTTATTTTGTTTTACGGCATATCAAACTCAATCGGTTTGATATGCCGACGATATATTTTGTTTTCAAAAACATATAGCTGGTAACAATTTATCTACAAAAATTTATTGCTGGTAATATTTTTACTTACCCAGGACGCGGATGTAGTTTATCGTCTTACTCTGGACGCGGATGTTGTTTATCGTCTTACCCTGGACGCGGATGTAGTTTATCGTCTTACCCAGGACGCGGATGTAGTTTATCGTCTTACCCTGGACGCGGATGTTGTTTATCGTCTTACCCTGGACGCGGATGTAGTTTATCGTCTTACCCAGGACGCGGATGTAGTTTATCGTCTTACCCTGGACGCGGATGTAGTTTATCGTCGTACCCAGGACGCGGATGTAGTTTATCGTCTTACCCAGGACGCGGATGTAGTTTATCGTCTTACCCTGGACGAGGATGTAGTTTATCGTCTTACCCTGGACGCGGATGTAGTTTATCGTCTTACCCTGGACGCGGATGTAGTTTATCGTCTTACCCTGGACGCAAAGGAATGTAACCAGAAACAAGAACAACAATTATAACAATAACAACTCTATTTTTAGTTGGCAAAGTTAAGAGCACTATTATCTAAATTACTACTTGGATGTTGTGATCTATATCACCAGTGCTGGGTTTACATATAGACTAGTATGGCTTGAAGGCCACGGGTCCCAACGCTGATAAAACTTAAATAATTAAAGATATAAGAACAGAGATCATTTTATTTTTCAGATTTAATGGGTCTTATTTGAACTAATTTGAAACAATTTAGCATATCTGAGCCCCTCTAGTTGGAGTCAGTCAGTTATGTGCCATGCATGATACACGCTTAGACGATCATGTATCTTTCGATATATGTCTGACGAGGCAGATTTTTTTTCCCGAAGTAGGTTGCCATTTCTTTCTGCGGTTGACCAGTTGCTATCCAAGGCTATAGAACCCAGTCTGTCCTGCTATTTTACCCATAGCTGGAGGGAGAAGAGGATTCATACCTTTCCCAAGGGTATTAGCACATCAGTGAATGTAATGGATTCGGCTGGAATTCGAACTCGGAACTCCGATTTCTCAATCTGAGCCGCTATCTATTACCCCACCGTATTCGATGGGGCCCCTTGAAGGTGACCCTTTCAGATTCTGATGCGTTTTTCTAATATTTTTGATGTAGCGTTTTTAGTCTTGTATAAACCTCATTGAAAACGGACTTATAATAATTGCAAAGTTACTCAATATTGTACATCAAAAAAGCAACATCTAAAAATAAATCTTTTTTTTTTTTATGGATACACACGGGTAGGAGAGGCGAATATACGTAATGAATGGGCCCCAAAATTCCATTAACCCAGGCGGCACGTAAGGCCTAAATCCGGTCATGTATATCACCGAACATTAAATTTTACAAATCCGAATAAAGTCTGCGTTATTGGCACTGCAAATATTTTGCGATGGAAAACGCCATAATCCAAGATCTCCGGTTTGAAACGAAAAGCTTTGCAAATAACTTTCCAATAAAGGCGTTCCTTTAACTCATGTCTTCGGAAGAAGGATTTGTAAAGGCTAATATAAAACAGAACAGGCAGACTGTAAGCAAAAACTACATCAACATTCAACCAAAAAATACATCAAGCTTAAAAACACTAAGAAAAATAAGCGAAACTGACTCTCACAATATCCTATCAGATCCAGCGATCCTGATATACATCCTTGTGCAAATTAATTGAAACAAAACGACATCGTATGTCTATTCCACGATGTCGTTCTGAGCAGATTCACCAAGGATTCTCAAATGGATTTAAATCAGGAGAGTTTCCGGGCCAGTCTATAGCACTTTGATTTTTTCACTGGTAAGGCTTGCCAGTGTGTTTGTGAAGTGTTATAATTTTCGTACGCTTTTTTGGTGTAACGTCCATCGCAGACATAGCTGTATGACAACTAATCGACAGTCGAGAGAATAGTGCATGGACATGATAAAATTTGAAGCAATCCTGGATGACGCAATATTCTTCAAAGCCAAACAAATTTCATCATACACCCAGAGGATAGATTCATATAACTACACACCACTGCAAATGACCTAATCTGCGGAAAAAAATAGAAATCCATTCCGCCCTGTCACCCCAGTGGGTCTAAAACTGATCGTATGGTGAAAGAAAGAAAACTAAAGCGGTTGTTTCAATTAATTTGCACAAGGGTGTAGATTACATGTTTACGCATCAGCGAATGGCAGGCTCTTGTCCCAAACCAGAAATGAAGGATTCCTAACTGCTAAATGTCAGCGACTTCCAACTAGGAAGTCCCAATGTAATATCTTGAAACTTAATGGCAGATCCACTGCCGCTTTTGTGAAGAACAGCCAGCGACAATTGACGATAAATTATATTTATTGACCGCCTGAGTCCAACTAAGTACTTTGTTTTTCACAATGAGGTTCACTCGAAATGGATAATGGCTCGGAATTGTTAATCGGAGAGCCGAGTTCCATTTCCGTTGCTTTCGTTAAATTCGCTTTCAAGCAAATACTCTTGGGAAAGCTATGAATCCAACAATTCTCCTCCTCCCCAACTAATTAGTTAATTAGTATGACTAATAATTAGTTAGTTAGTAAGAGTGTATTAATTAGTTGATTACTAAGACTATTAATTAGTTACTTAGTAAGACTGTATTAATTAGTTAATTAGTGAGACTGTTAATTAGTTAATTAGTAAGACAGTATTGATTAGTTAATTAGTAAGACCAATAATTAGTTAATTACTAAGACTGTATTATTTTAAAAAAATATCATTTCTTACAATTTTTAGACGCGTTCCTTATATTACGCGCAAATAAGCTTCGGAAAGTTAAGACTCCACTTCTTCTCCCCCCAGCTATGGGTTAATTAGAGCTAGAGATGTCGGGAAAAGTTCAGTTCCCAATACAGACTCAATAGCTATCGGACTCATCCTACTATCCTGTTTTTCTTCTTCTTTTTTTTTAAATCAAATTCACTCCAAGCAAGGCAATAAAGCCACTAAGACAAAAGGGGTTACTGGTTGTGAAAGAATTAGAAAATAGAAAACATTACGAAGGAGTGCCAAGGCGAATTTTCTTTTATTTAAGATCGTACTAAAAATATTGGCTTTTGCCAGGGTTTTTAAACACAAAACGACAGGGTGTTTTACGAATGTACAATAAACAGATATAAGCAAAAACAGATAGATAGATAGATAGATAGATAGATAGATAGATAGATAGATAGATAGATAGATAGATATGAATAAAGTTCATGTAGCTACTTAGATATAAACTGAACTAGATAAATATGAAAAATTCAGATAGCTACATAGCTATATATCTAGATATGAACGAAATTAGATAGATAGATAGATAGATAGATAGATTGATTAATGTTGACACTGAGAAAGAAAGAAAGAAAGAAAGAAAAATCTAAGAAAAATAGATTGATCTATTTGTTTTTCACGGCTTATCTAACCTTGGCAGGCTATTTAAAGTCAGAAAATATATTATATTCAAAAAATTCTTTGGCGATAATAATAATTTTTTTATTGATGCAATTTCTACTACTTAAATCATAGCAAGGCAATAAAGCCACTAAGACACAAAGAGTTACTGGGTGTGAAAGAATTAGAAAATAGAAAACATGACGAAGGAGCGAGAACAATAGAAGAAGAATCAGGAAGGGAGTAGATAACGATTGACATTGCATTTATATTCTTGAAGAATATGGCCAGAATTTTGGAAAAAGGACTGTTTCAAAATAACAGTAAAAGAGTAACGGCTTCTCGCTTAAGAAATTGAGACGAAATATTTTCTAGCATGGTGTCTGTAGATATTTGAAACACTCAGTAAGCATCTTCAAATTACGGCCATTAGTTGATAAACAAGTGTTTTATTCAAGGAAAGGATTTTTTTCTGATCCTTAAGCGATGTTGTTTTTGCTTTTTTGCCTTATTTTTATTTATTTTTGTCGTCTGTATCTCATTACGTCACGTATTTTTTTCTTTATCCCTCACCGAACTGTCTCCATCTATCTACAGCACTTCTTGGCTCTAGCCAGAACAAATTTCCAGTGTTCATGCCGATAAGCACGTTTTAATGTCTTTATACGCAGCCGGCATGGCTCAGTAGTAAAGTAGAGGTTAAAGGACCACCAGATATGACGTACTTTTCAAACTGCTGGAAAGATAAACATCTATATCAAAACCTGGAATAGAAAGAAGAAAAAAGAACTTATATTTATACAAATATTCTTCTTACAAATCCTCATGTTTAAAGCAAAGTTGGTTAGAAAAATGTATAAATATGGACAGGCTGAAGTGCATTTCAGCAAGGGTGTGTATATACATCGATATCGGGATAAAAATTAATATTTAAAAGTTAAATAATCTTTTCATATATATATATATATAGAGAGAGAGAGAGAGAGCGAGAGAGAGAGGTGGGAGGGAAAGAGAAATAGGAGAGATGTGGATATACGGATATATAAATTTTGAAGAGATTTTATACTCTGCTCAAATATTTGATAAAAATTGAAAAAGGAAGATCGAATTGCGCCAAGAAGAATTTTCTGTTATTTAAGATCGTATTAAAATGATTGGCTTTTACCAGGGTTTATAAACACAAAACGACGAGGCGTTTTACGAATCTACAATAAACCGATATAAGCAAAAACAGATAGATAGTTAGATAGATAGATAGATAGATAATGAAAACGTTCAGATAGCTACTTAAATAGATAGCTATTTAGATATATTTTCATACACACACACACACACACACGCACACACACACACACACACATATATATATATATATATATATATATAGAGAGAGAGGGAGAGAGGTGGAGAGGGAAAGAGAGGGAGGTGGAGAGGGAAAGAGAGAGAGGAGTGATGTGGATTTACGGATATATAAATTTTGAAGAGATTTTATACTATGCTCAAATATTTGAAAAAAATTGAAAAAGGAAGATCGAATTGCGCCAAGAAGCATTTCTTTTTATTTAAGATCGTATTAAAATTATTGGTTTTTACCAGGGTTTTTAAACACAAAAGGACGGGGCGTTTTACGAATCTACAATAAACCGAAATATGCAAAAGCAGATAGATAGATAGATAGATAATGAAAACGCTCAGTTAGCTACTTAAATAGATAGCTATTTAGATATATTTTCATATACACACACACACACACACACACATATATATGTATATATATCTATATATATATATATATATATATATATATATATATATATATATAGAGAGAGAGAGAGAGAGAGAGAGGTGGAGAGGGAAAAGAGAGAGAGAGAGGTGGAGAGGGAAAGAGAGAGAGGAGTGATGTGGATTTACGGATATATAAATTTTGAAGATATTATACTATGCTCAAATATTTGATAAAAATTGAAAAAGTAAGATCGAATTGCGTTAAGTAGAATTTTCTTTTATTTAAGATCGTATTAAAATTATTGGCTTTTACCAGTGTTTTTACGAATCAACAATAAACCGATATAAGCAAAAACAGATAGATAGATAGATAGATAGATAGATAGATAGATAGATAGATAATGAAAACGTTCCGATAGCTACTTAGATATAAACAGAGGACGTAGGTTTACCTACATAGAGAATATGTAGGATAGATAAAAGTCGACCATAGACAATAATCAGGAAATGTATGCTCTCGATAGTCTGTTCTGCAATGTAGTTGGTTCTCAGGAAGAAACTGTCGAAATCAAACTCCTTTCTTAACAGTAAAATAAGAAAGGAATAAGGGTTATATAACATTGACATGGCGTGACCTTGTAAATGTCTGAACTGGTAGAGCTTATGCTTGACAACCAAGAATTCTGTTTTCCCATAGTTTATAGTTAGACCTATTTTTCTTCTTGCTTTCTTTTACCAGCTTGTCTGATATTTCTTTTTAGTTTTCCTTTAGAGATTCTTTTTTTCTAAATACAGTATCATCTACATGACAAATGTTGCTTAGATGAGCTTCGCCATGAATACATCCTGACAGCTCATTTCGTTTAGGTATTCAATGTATTCAGAGAAATCTACCTCACTATCTCTCTATTCCACTCCGATAGTTATTCCAAATAAAACAGACTCCTGCGTGAGTGCTTCCCTGCAGAGTACAATTCTTATCATTTTCAATTCAAAAGCCATATTTCCCTCTTTCTTCCATCTGCTCTTTCAATAATACTACGTACATCATTTAGTATTCTCCTATCTTGAGTGGCTCTTGTGTCACGCATTGGTTTAATTATAGCATAAAAAGAGAAGAGAGGTATTTTATGTATGCTCTTTGATATCAGGGAATCGAACACACACGTGTGTGTACGAAATTTCACTGATTTCAATTGAATATTGACGCCACAAAATCAGATTTGATATTGCGTGAAGATAACGATCGCCTAAGCTATTGCGCCTGACTTGATTCGAACTCTGGTCTGTCTCGCTACGCAAGTTCAGGCCGATAACTGATCAAATAGAGCCGTTCCAACCTAGAAGCCGTCGTTATCACGGCTATCACTATCGAATTTAGGGACATTACTCTAATCGCTGATCTAATTTGCATAATTATTTTTCCCTGTTACCTGTCAACAATTTCACAACTCTAAAAATTTGATTGTCTGTTAAGATTTCTACTATCAGTTGATTACAATGTCGAAAATGAATTCTTTCTTTTTCTTTTTATGTTTTTAAACCTCGCATTTTGTCTTTATTCACACGATCTATTTTAACGTTGCTTTTATTTGGTGAAGTTTTGTTTTGTATTTAAATAAAATCAGCTTTATTTTTATTTCTGAATTTTATTTGTCTTTACCTGTGGCATGCATTTTATTCTTTATTTCAATTATTAAATGTCTCTTTTTTTTATATGTTTTTTTTTGGGGGGGGTCCTTTTTTTGCATTATTCATTTGTCATTTGTTTCATCTTCCAACTTTCCTCCCTTCCATTATTTGTCCCTGATGCTGTTCGGTGTCCGTGTTACACTTTCTTCAGTTCGAACAGCTTGCTTTCACCATTTCGTTTTTTTTTCTTTCTTTGGAATATCAACGGGAAAATTGAATTAGGCGTGCAGAGTTCAATTCCTGCTTGATTCTCTTGGAAAAGGCATGAATTCATTTTTTTTTTTTTTTTTTTTTCTTATTTTATTAAGGATTTCACACAAAGCAATGCGGGAGTGCCACTAGCACCCAAGGGGTTACAGAGAGTGAGAGCAAGATTAAAGAGAGCTATTTGAGGAAAGGCTATAGAGAAAGACGTGGATCAGGATCAACGCATCAGAAGATGCCGACTGACATTACATTTGAATATTTGAAGTTTATAGCTATCCGAGAAGCAAGTAGGAGGAAAGGAGTTCCAATGTCGGGAAGTGCGAGGGATGAAGATTTGGGAGTAGAAGAGGCGGTTACATTTAACTGTTTCGACAGTGAAAGGGTGGGACCGAGATGCCAACCTAGTAGCAAGCTTAAATTCATGATGTTTGAGTACCAGTGAAAATACCTCGTTGGAAGAGTTGCCATGAAAATATTTGTAGAAAGTGACTGTAGACGAGATGCCAGATTTGAACCTATCACATTAGCTTTAAGTTTAAATAGCAGGGCAGACTGGGCTGTCTTGTTTTGAGACGGCAATCAATCTAGGAGAAGAAAACCTCTGAATTCAAAACCAGCCCCAAAGAGGTTTGGGATCCTTTGCTTTAGACAGCACACTGCTGTTATGGATGCAGAAAATGTGGTGCTTCTAATATCATAATGAATTATGAGACATACGCTGTTAGGAATTATACGCATACTAGCACACACATCCATCCATCCACCATCAATCCGTCCACCATCCATCCATCCCTCCACCATTTGCCATCCATCCACCATCAATCCATCCATTCGACATCCAACATCAATACACCACCAATACATCAATCCATCCTTCCACCACCCACCATCCATTCACCATTCTTCCATCCATTCAACATCCATCATCCATCCACCACCCATCCATCCCTCCATCCCTCCACCACCCACCATCCATTCCCCATTCTTCCATCCATTCAACATCCATCATCCCTCCACCACCCACCATCCATTCACCATTCTTCCATCTATTCAACATCCATCATCCATCCACCACCCATCCATCCATCCATCCCTCCACCACCCACCATCCATTCACCATCCTTCCATCTATTCAACATCCACCATCCATCCATCCATCATCCATCCACCATCCATTCACCATCCACCCACTATCCATCCACCTACCATCCATCCATCCAAATATGCTCATCATATTGTCGACTTTCCCTGTCTATGTTGCCTTCAGCATATCCCGTGAGTGGCAAATTCTCCAAACCCTCTTTTCTCATTATGTCACCTTAAATTTTTCACTGTTCCTTTCTAATTCTAAGTAGAAGCGTCCTTTTCCTTTCCATTTTTCTTTAAAATTCCTTGTTACTTGTTCAGTAATCAGCAAAGTTCTGGAGAACCTCATTCCTGTTGCCATTCTCTTCACTGAAATGAAATTGCCTTACGTCTTTCTTTTTCTGTGAGGAGATTGTTTAGCATCCACTGCCATATAGGAATTCTGCTATTTCATAAGATTTCGGAAGCACACAAGCATGGCAAAACTGACATATCAGCATATCAACACCTTATGGGTCATTTCATGCCGAAATTTAATTTTCTTGCGGCCTTTGAAGAAATAAAAATACGATATGTTATTCTGCTTTCACAACTGAATACATGATAGATGATACTCACAGGATTAGGAGAGGCGGTGAGGTGTTTTGTATGGTAGTTTGTTGAAGTTATATTTTGGAATAACGTTTTATTTCAGAAATCTTTGGATATTATATAGGCAAAGATCATGAGAGAATTTTCCATGTTGGTTGTTTGGCTGGTTCAATTTTTTTAGCGGTATATCAACACCTCTATGGGTTATTTAATGCCAAAATCGAAATATTTTTTATGTAGTTTTATGCTTTTAAATACAAATATTTTGTACATAATTTTATATTTTCTGAGTAAACCTATGTTTATATATATATATATATATATATATATATATATATATATATATATATATATATATATATATATATATATCTCGAGAATGTTTTTGTTAATTTTACTACAAAAAATATGTTATTTTATTTTTTATTGTTGCATTGATAGTCATTTTGCTGTCAAATGTATTGTTGGTCATTTTATTATAAAAATGTACTGTTGATTTTTTAATGAGGGGTTCATTATTTTTCCCTAGCTAGGCCCCTAACAGGTGTAACCACACCTGGTCATGGTGACCCTGGGAATGACAGCAAACAACATGTGGTCCCACGCTCCTCAAAACCACCAATAGGGGCTTTGCTGCGGGATGAAGTTTATAGTTATACCAAGGACGGCCTCGACACAGCCTCCTATCTGTCTGTGGGTGTATTGCATATTTGAATCAAGGCTTGTATAACCGCCTTATATAAGAATTTTGAATGCTTTGGTAGCCATCTGTCTTTATCATTATTAGTAAAACCCTCTTATCAGAGTTCTATCCGTATTGTTCACCTCGAGAAGTTCTGAGACATAAGTTACTCTCTGCTTCTTCATTGTCCCGATTGAACAGACTTTTTCACTAATCACATGGGCCACTTTTCATAGTGTCTTACAATATTTATTCCTCTGTCAGTTGTAATCAGAACATAGTTACTGTGGAGCCTGGCATTAAGATCTGGTTATACTTTGTCTCGAGGATTACCATACCGTGAGGTTTATGTAGACAAAAATTCACTAATCTCGTTTGAATGTTTGCAGTATTTTCTCCTTCTAGAGACAGAAATTCTATAATACCTCTTTTCATTTTACCCAGCCATTTTTAAAGATGACCTTGGACGGGAAAATTTTAATGTATTTCTAGACGCTTTGGAATGTTTAGATAAAACGAAGAAAATAAATTATAATTCATTTAAAACTAAATTAGAACCAGTATTACTTTTCTTTTTTTTTTTTTTTTTGCGTGTTGTGATGTAATGTATATCGGCCAGGAATGAGAAATCGGGGATTGGGGTGGCGGAGTTCGATTTCCTGTTGAGTTCGTTGCCTTCACTAGCGCGCAAATAACCTCGAGAAAATTATGAATACATCTCTTCTCCCCGTAGCTATGGATTAAATAGTAGAACACACTGGGTCGTCTAACCTTGGTTGGTAACCGGTCTATCGCAGAAAGAAATGATAATCTGTTGCGGGAAAATCTTCTATCTCGTCAGTCATGAATCGAAAGAGACATGATCGCCCAAGCGTGTAATTGTAATTGACAGGCCGATTACTTTTTGACTGGGTCTCCTGCTAACTCAATTACTTTATGCCGCAAGTCTAAAAGTTTAAATCAATTCTGTTTTGCCAATCGATATTTATTAAGCTTAGCTAAGTATGGGACGAATTCTGAAGACGGTAGGATGAATGTGGTGTAGGAATCTGGCGTGTTTTCTCAGAATCGACGGCGTTTAACTGGAAGTCTTATGCAGAACTCTCAGACACCCTTATATTTTTTTAAGACTTATGCTGGTTGGTGTGTTGATTGTTTGGCATTGGTGGCATCCTACGGGGTCATGCGAGCTGATTCTTAAAAATTGTAAAAACTTAGCGAACCGTTTGTTGGATAATCCGAAAATAATCTTATATATTAATAGCCGAGGGTCTAATTAAAAAAAATTGTTACGCTACGCTACGCTCATGCGCGCACCTAGTGAAACTCTAATAAACAGACGCCCCCCACCACCACCACCATCCCCACCACAACAATAAACAGGAGTTTGCGGTGAAGAAAATGGAAGAAAATATAAGAAAGGCATAGATAACGGTCGCTGGGTAAAAAAAAAAAATAGGAGAAAGGGAGATTTGACGCAAAAGGTTAAAACAAATAAAGAGTCAGACAGCAATAAATTTACCGAAAAGTATTTAAGATATCTTAATCTATTTAATGAACATTAGAAGTTGTGGACTATTCAGTGACCACCTCTTTTTTCTTTCTTTCTTTCTTTATTTCTTTTCTTCCTTTCTTTCTTTCTTTCTTTATTTCTTTGCTGATTTACACTTTCTTATTTTTATTGAAGATTGGCCACTTTTTTTAAAAAATTCCAACTTTAAAACTCTTTATTAAGAATTCACACCAGATTTTATACTGTATACATCAAAACGTCGCCATCCAAATTTTTAACATTTTTACTGAGTTATCACCAGGTCCTTTTTTGGTTGTAGTACAGAATGCATCAGGTTTAGGCAAGTTTTAGCGAGATATTGTGCGGCAATTAAGTTTATGCTCTTGTTGCTTATTTGGGCACTGGTTCCCCATTTTGCGGTAACTGGTGTCTTATTCATTTTTTTGCTGACATCATAAACACATTTTTCACCACCTGTAGCACGGTAATACACGGGTAAGAGTTAGTCAGTTCTCGTTGAGAGTGTGATGCAAATAGCGCAACATCGGGTTTGGTTCTCAAAGCGAAAACGCATACGAAATCTAAATTTTCTTCTAGTAAGATTTATCAATTAAACTCGAAAATGTACATGGTGAGACGAAAGCTTTGCCACCCCCTACCAAAAAGTAATGAGGACAATAGGAGAACGAGTAATACCGTAATACAAAGCACATGTACTAGATTCAGTTTATTTACTTTTTCGTTGACACTGTCGCACATCGGTAATGCCTGTATGAACACTATCATTTGAAATAGAAAATTATATTATGTAGGGGCAAGAAGACTTTCGGACCATCCTGTAAATCGACATTACGGCTGTCTCGAGTTTTCTATTCATCTGTGGGGAGATTGTCCAGCATTCACTGCCATACAAGAGGATGGATAACAAAAAGCGATCTAGCATTCTTTTCTTTCTTTCTAACGATTTTTTCCGTTTAGCAGTATCTTGCTTAGCTTTTGGAATTAAAAGAATAAAAAGCAAATTCGTTTTCCATTGGTTGACATTAATTACTTTTTTCTTCTAGAAGGCGTTTCGAAAGTCTTGTCACACCTACCAAAAAGTGATAAGACCAACAGAAGATAAGTAATACTGTAATACAGGAAACACATGTACTGGATTCAGTTTATTCACTTTCATTGACGCTGTCACACAGTGAGAGGGTCTGTATGAACATCATTTTCAGGGAGTGACAAGAATTTCAGACCACGCTCTACTATAATATGAATAAATACAGAAACGATGTAAAGGATGGTCCAAAAGTCTTGTCACTCCCTACCAAAAAAAGTAATGAGAACAATAGAAGAACAATTAAGACAGTAATACAAAGCACATGTACTGGATTCAGTTTATTCACTTTCATTGACACTGACACACAGTGAGAGGGTCTGTATGAACATCATTTTCAGGGAGTGACAAGAATTTCAGACCACGCTCTACTATAATATGAATAAATACAGAAACGATGTAAAGGATGGTCCAAAAGTCTTGTCCTCCCTACCAAAAAAAAAGTAATGAGAACAATAGAAGAACAATTAAGACAGTAATACAAAGCACATGTACTGGATTCAGTTTATTCACTTTCATTGACACTGACACACAGTGAGAGGGTCTGTATGAACATCATTTTCAGGGGTTTGACAAGAATTTCAGACCACACTCTACTATAATATGAATAAATACAGAAACGATGTAAAGGATGGTCCAAAAGTCTTGTCACTCCCTACCAAAAAAAGTAATGAGAACAATAGAAGAACAATTAAGACAGTAATACAAAGCACATGTACTGGATTCAGTTTATTCACTTTCATTGACGCTGTCACACATCAAGAAGGTCTGTATAAAGAGCATCATTTTCGTGACACAAAATGATACGGTGTCATGTCCTGTGAAATATTTTACGAAGCTGTGCTTAGTGTTGATTATTGCAAAGGCTCTCCGAATGACATCCTTCAGCTGATGGGCATTCTTGTATCGTTTATGTGAAACTTTCTCCTTGATAATACCCCCACATAGAGTTGAAATAGAAAATTATTATATTGTGTAATTGTGACAAAAATTTCGGACTAGGCTGTAGATCCACGTTACGGCTGTCTTGAGTTTTCTCCTCATCCGTGGGGAGATTGTCCAGCATTCACTGCCATATAAGAGGAAGGATAACACATAGCAATCCAGAACCCTTTTCTTTCTTTCTAACGATTTTTTTCCTGTTTAGCAGTATCTTGCTTAGGTTTTGGAATTAACAGAATAAAACGAAAATTCGTTTTCCATTGGTGAACATAGATTATTTTTCTTCTATATGATGACGCAAATGTCTTGTCACCCCCTATCAAAAAGCGACGAGACTAATACAAGATAAGTAATACAGTAATACAAAAAACACATGTTCTGCATTCAGTTTATTCGCTTTCATTGACGCTGTCACACACCGAGAAGGTCTGTATGAAAACTATCATTTTCGTGACACAAAATGATGCGGCGCCATGTCATGTGTGATATTTTACGAAGCTGTGCTTTGTTGATTGTTGCAAAGGCTCTCCGAACGGCGTCCTTTAAATGATTGGTCTTCTTAAATGGTTCATTTGAAACTCTCTCCTTGATAATACCTCCACATAGAGTTGAAATAAAAAATTATATTATGTAGATGTGACAAAACTTTCGGAGCACTCTTTACTTTATTTCTTGAAGAATAATGCTGATGAAAAAAAAACGGAAATTATTTATAATTCAGCTTAAGAACAAAAAAATGAATAAAAACAAAGCGGCAATAATTTTATAATCAGATAAATGTATATCCCTACTACTATAATTAAGATGTTAATTGACAATTAATTAACAATTATGACAGTAAATTTACACCTGCGATTGAAAAACATTTTGCAATTTATTGTTGCTAAAATGCTAGTTCTAGAACGTCTCTGAAGAAACTAAAAAAATATGTAAACATTGCAAAGATGGATTTGATAATTCTTTTATGAATTGGAATCAAATATGGATCGAAATCCGACAAAATCTTCTATTTAACCCCATAGCCATTTTGGGGTGTGTGAATCGATGGTGTATTCGAAGTCAGGTCAGTGATACTAACAGTTTAATATTCCGGTATCGTTCATGTGAAACTCTCTTTGATAATACGACCCACAGTGCGTTGAATGGGGAAATTATATTCCGTAGGAGTGACAAGATTTCAGAACAACCTGTACTCTAGACGAGACGCTGTCGGATAAAAGAGATGTTAAACTTATTCAAGACGCAGTTTCCGACTATTCAACGTTGGTTTTGCCTTCATCATTTGACTGATGATTTCTCGCCGTGAAATACGTAATTAATGTCCGAACATTCTAATATACTGAATGCTTTCATGTCACTCATTTTATCAGTCTGTATTCTGTTCGTTGTTTCAAACATGTTTCATTCAGGAGTTGTTTTTTTTTCTTTGTCTTCATTCTTTCATTGCTTCCAAGTGTTTGAATACTTTACGTCTTTCTTTTTTTTCATTTCTTCCTGCCAATTATTTGCCACCATCTCCTCATTTTTACTTATGTCTGGTTTTATTCTTAACATGTGTAAAAACTTGTTTCATAATTGCATACACTCTCTTTTTACTCGTTCACAGGTTGTTTTATTTTATTTACGCAGTTTTGTTTCTTTGTTTTGGCTCCACATTCATCTTAGTTTCATTAAATAAATTCCAAAACCTCCGTTTGTTGATATTACTTTACGGGATTCATTAAGATTAGCTTAGCATGTACGACACAGGGTCAAGAGTGGGAAACACGTGGGCAAGATCGAATGCCATACAATAATAACTATATAAGAGACAAATTTCCTCCACAATATATTTAAATATATATATATATATATATATATATATATATATATATATATATATATATATATATATATATAGTATATATATATGTATATATATGTATATATATATGTATATATATATATATATATATATATATATATATATATATATATATATATATATATATATATATATATATATATATATATATATTTTTTTTATTTTTATTTTTTTTCCATGTCGACAATATAGTTAAATTCCCAGATGAATTCTGTGGACAAGACAGATTGGTATAAAATGACAATTGGAAAAAAAATCTTACATTTTGCCGACGCGTTTCGTCTTCCGACTTTTTCAAGGCAAAAATGAATTTTAATGTAACTATAACAACAAAAACATATATATGTATATATATATATATATATATGGCTGTGTGTGTGTGTATGTGTGTGTGTGGTAAGATAAAGAACAAATAAGAAACGTTTATAAATCTAACATGGCTGACTGAGTTTTTTTTTATATGAGATCAATTGATGGTTCTAAGGAGAGAGTTAGAATTTTTCTTATGACTTTCGCCAATTTATGGGTAGGCGCTGTCAGTACCTGAGACAATGGGATGCTTTGAGACCATAAAAGTTTTGGTGTTCTATGGTGGCATCCTATGAGTCTATAACAAGATTTCTTTTCATTCTAACCCATCTCCTTGGAACAATCAGTTCTCAGGCAGCCTAGGTGAAAAACTAAGAGAAATGACCATGACCGACAAACGCATCGCCAGTCTAGATATAAAAGAAAAAAAAAAGCATTTTATCATTAAATTTTGCTCTCGTCAAAATATCCTCCTTTTATCCTTGATTACTGCAGCACAAATTGTTTGCATTCGTTGCAAAAGTTTCTCAAAGTATAAGTTATGTAACTGATTCCATTCTTTTTTCACTGACTATGAGACTTCTTTGGGCACCTCGGGGTGTAATGGTTAACAAGCTTGTCTCGCTAGAATAATTACGACTGAGTAGTGAGTTCGATCCTCACTGGATGCCCCCTACTTTCGGCCTTGTGCCACATCTAAGCTACGCTTGGAAAATCAATTGTGCACCTCGAGGCGGTGTAATGGTTAGCAAGCTTGTCTTGCTAGAACAATTACGACTAAGTAGTGAGTTCGATCCTCATTGGGTGCCCTCTACTTTCGGCCTTGTGCCACATCTAAGCTACGCTTGGAAAATCACTTGGGCACCTCGGGGTGGTGTAATGGTTAACAAGCTTGTCTCGCTAGAACAATTACGACTGAATAGTGAGTTCGATCCACACTTGGTGCCCCATACTTTCGGCCTTGTGCAACATCTGAGCTACGCTTGGAAAATCACTATGAGAGCTCTTTTTCATTTTGGGGAAGGAAAGGTTTCACTGTTCTGTCAAGTTCATCCCATGATAATTCTGGTAGTGTCTTCAAACATTTGAACTGTAGTCTGTGTGTGTATATATATATATATATATATATATATATATATATATGAGATAAATTGTAGCTGGGGACTGTCTGTCTACTCATTCCTCTGGGTTTCAGTCAGAGCTGTTGAATTTAAACTGTACAAAGTCTAGCCAGTTTCTTCTACTTTTATCCATTTTCTCTCTTTTAGTCTGTTTTCAGTAATGCCGTCGTCTTGAACGTTTCAGTTCTTCCTCAAATTGTCTCTTATTTACACCCTTGTGAATATTAATTGAAACAAAACGAATAATTCCGTTATCATTTAATTCTTTACGTATTTTTCCCAATGACCCAGTGCACACGTTAGTTCTTCGTATGTCCACTCCACTAAGTCGTTCCTTGCAGATGGACACAGATTTTCCAGTCCAGTGTATAGTGCTTTGATTTGCTTACTGGTAAAGCTTGACAGTGTATTCGTGCAGCGTTACAATTTTCTTACGCTTCTTTGAAGTAACGTTCATCGCAGCCAATGGGCGTAGGACAACTAATCGATAGTCAAGACAATAGTGTCTAGGTGCGATAAAAAACAGATGACGCAATATTTTTCAAGGCCAAACAAATTTCATCATACACCCCGAAAATAGATTCATATAACTGCACACCATTCCAAATGAGCTAATCTAAGGAAAAAATAGAAATCGATTACACTCTGTCACTCCAGTGGGTCTAAAACCGACCGTACAGTGAAAGAAAGGAAATAAAGCGGTCATTTCAATTAATTTGCACAATGGTGTACATCTTTCTATAAACTACTTGGATTTTAACCATTAATCAGCTTCTATGGGAAAATGAAATAAAATCGATAAATTAAATAATAATAATTATTATTATTAATAATAAAAAAGAAATTATTATTCCCATGATGCTAAGAATAATTGATTATCAAATTTGATTTTGAAAAACATCGTTAGGTAGCCTATACAAACGGAAACATTTATCGCCTTAATATCTTTTTCCTCTTTACACCAATATCTGAACCACGTGGTAATTACGCTCCTCAGGAAAATACTAGTTGCCCCTATCCACTGACAACTGAATTCTCTTTTTCCCCTTTTCAACGACATTGTTCGGACCTATTTTGGGAATCCTACTCAAGAATTAATTGAATTGATCGTTCCAACTCAGCGCAAGGTTGACTTGAGCGCGACCATAATAACGATGCTTGTACAGACTAACCCTAAATTCTGGATGAACAAAAAGAAAACCATGTTTAACCATAACCATGGTTAACCTAATTAAAATAGCGACTTTGCTTTGGTTTTTCCAACTCTGCGAAAGGCTGACTTGAGCTTTACCATACTTACCCCAAATTCAAAATCAGGAGGAGAATGGACATTCCGATGACACATTGAGAACTTTGTTCCACTACAGTCGTCATGAAAAGAATAAAAGTCCGTAGTAGAAACTCAACTTTTATATGCTTCTATCTTCAGTGTTTACATATTGAACACGACCCCACCCCCGACATAAAATTCCCACCTTTTTAACCTTCATAGGTTTCTTGGTTTTTGCGTAAGACAAACTGCTTAAATTTCTGCGTAAAATGTTTTAATACTTGGGTTTAATAAATAGGAAAAAAGACATTTTTAATAGAAAATCTCAAATATTACTAATGGAATATAAATAACGTATTTCATTGTTTTGTTTAATTTTTTTAAATTTTTTTTTTCCATTTCTTCTTTTTTTTATTTGAATTCCTTAAGCCGCACTGATGTCAATAATGAAGTTGCTTAAGAACGATGTAGTCAAATTGGAGATGCTTATTAAAAATCGAATATTTTCATCTTCTTTTGCATATTTTTTCATTACAATTCCGTTTCTCCTTCACACTCAACTAGCGAACTCTTCAATGTCGGAGATGCATTCCGTCCTCAACAGTCATTCTACAATATCGGCTCACTGCAATTTTCACCTTATCATAACCTATTAACAACACCGGCTTCATGAAAACTCTTATCAAAACAGCCGTGATTCACAAAGCAAAGCTCCCTTCAGTATATTATCCAGCCAACTCCATATCTGCTTAAACCCTATTAAAAAAATAAACATTCCCTTCACTCCCGCCACCAAAAAAAAAAAAAAAAATGTCTCCTTATCTTAAAATTGTTGCAAGTTGTAATTTTATTGTGGGTGTTCTTTATTTTTCATTTTCTCTGTTTGTTTGTTTATAATTGTATTCAACGAAGATTTTTCGACTGATTTTTTCCCTGCAATAAATAATGTTAATTCCCCAAAAAATGACAATAAGAAATAAATACATCAACAAAAGAGACAAAAAAAGCCGATAAAAAAAAACGCTAGTAAAGTATAATGAAGAACTATTACTTTAATTTGTTGGCAAGTCTCTCTTTCCCGCCCCCTACATACTTCGCCCTTTTTCCGAGCATACAAAATAGAGAAAACGCTGAGGTTAAATAAAGGTTTCTGTTGTTAAAAAAATTATAAAAAAAATAGCAACAATAAAAGCTGAGTTACTATCAACCGGAAAGGCAATAATTTCGCAAATATAACGGCCATATTTTTTTATATCTCAATTTATTTCCTTTCTTTGGGTTCTATTTAAAGTGTGGGATTTGAAATCCTTCTTCAAGTGACCTTATCAAATCAACATTTACGAAATGTCTTACACTAACTAGGCTAAAAAATACTTATGTATAAGAAATTTGAATAAAAAAATATAAAAAATATTTAATAATAAACCCATTTGTTTCTTTTGCCTCTGATTTGTACCAGGGGAAGAAGAAAAAGTTTAAATTATATACAACATAATAAATTGTCATCTTTTCTTCATGGCTATTGAATTTTGAAGCATCCTCTATCATGCTAAGTTTGCGTTTTCAGCTGAAACATTTTTATTTTGTGGGTGGGGACGAAATTTTTCAAATATCTCTTGATTATTTTCTTTGGAGACCAAATTGTGACGACTGGGATCATCTTGTTTGAAAATGCAATTTTAGGCGGTGTTACTTGGTCAAGAGTAAAGGAGACAATCTTGTGAGCGTTACTGTAAATTCAGTAGTTTTATTGTAATTTGTTATCGAATAGCTGTTCGGTATTGTGGAAGGTAAACGGTATAAAATTTATAGAAAGTAGGACGAAGAAAGCATTTTAAGGGAATACTTGGAACTGAACGAAAGAAGAGAAATAAAAGAAAAAAGAAAAGGAAGAAAAAGCAGTAATGTCACTCATGAACAGTAAGCTACGAGATGTGGAAGAATTAAAAATAGAAAGATGAATGAAGATCAGAAAGAGAGGAGAGGTGTACAGTAGATAGCGATTGGCATTGCATTTAAATTTTTATAGATTAAAGTTGGCTGGAAAAAAGGACCCAGAAAGGAGTTCCAGAAGAAAGAAGTAAGAGAGAAGAAACTCTTAGCATAGAATTTACGGCTACATAAAGCCAGCTGATCTATCTATCTATCTATCTATCTATCTATACCAGCCCATTCATATCTATCTATCTATCTATCTATCTATCTATCTATCTATCTATCTATCTATCTATCTATCTATCTATCTCAGCCCGTTCATATCTATCTATCTATCTATCTATCTATCTATCTATCTATCTATCTATCTATCTATATCAGCCCATTCATATCTATCTATCTATCTATCTATCTATCTATCTATCTATCTATCTATCTATCTCAGCCCGTTCATATCTATCTATCTATCTATCTATCTATCTATCTATCTATCTATCTATCTATCTCAGCCCGTTCATATCTATCTATCTATCTATCTATCTATCTATCTATCTATCTATATCAGCCCATTCATATCTATCTATCTATCTATCTATCTATCTATCTATCTATCTATCTATCTATCTATCTATCTATCTCAGCCCGTTCATATCTATCTATCTATCTATCTATCTATCTATCTATGAACAGGATAACAAAAAGGAAGAAAAAGATTATAAAGGGAAAAATCAAAGAAATAAAAAGAAGATAGAATAAAAAAAAAACGAAGGAAACACATTAGAGAGGGAGAAAGTAGACTAGAAAGGGAAAAATCAAAGAAAGAAAGAAAGAAAGAAAGAAAGAAAGAAAGAACGAAAGAAAGAAAGAAAGAAAGAGAGAAAGAACGCAAACAGAGGAGTAGACAGCAAGAATTCAGACGATGTTTATGAGATTTAAGCAAGCAAGTAATTAGTGGTGAAGATAGAAAGTAACAAGGCAGACGACAGTTTTGGGAAGAGAGAGAAAAAAAAAAACACCAAGCGAGGAGAAAGATAGTAAGACAAATAAAAGCAAGAAAGATAACACGGAAGGACTGAAGTAAACAAAAACAAAAAAAAACAACAGAAAAACAAAAAAAAAAAACTGATGGGTTACAAAAGAATTAAGGAAAAGACAGAAAGAAAATATATACGCATATATCGATTCTTGACTTTCATTCAAGTTATTATTAATTGTAGACCTTGCGTATATGTCGAGTCTAGTTTTTCAATATAAACCATAAAAATGTAGGCTAATGATATACATTGTCGTATAAAAGATACTTGACGAAACACCAATTAAAATATTGGAAAGCCTGAAGGGGAATTCATTTGTGATTATAGTGTTATACATTGACAACTCGACAATTTGACATTAGTTTGATATTTATTCGATGAATCATCTAAAGGTGTATCTATGTATTTCTTTTGGAATATTTTGGCCTATGGGGTCTCTGACCTTCCCCAGGCAACACTATACTCTGTCGTCAACTTTCTTTTGTATTGTTGCTTAAATAAATATGCTACATATATTGTGATTTTCTAAGCTTAGATCGAAAGAAAGGGACACCCTGTGAGGACAGAACTTACTATTCAGTCGTAATTGTTCTAGAGACGAGCTTCCTAATCATTACACCGCGTCGAAGTTCCCTAAATGTGCTACGAAGTTAAACAATCAAACGAATGTTATAAGACAAATTGATAGGTTTGGTTTGGTTTGGTATTTTTTACGATTTATCAACCTCAACGGTTTATTTAATGCCGACAAGATTTTTATTGCTGGTAATATCTTTTTACTCAAAAATGTATTGCTGGTAAGTTGTTTTTTTTTCCAAACTGTATAGCTGTTTTATTTTTTTTCTTTCAAAAAATGTATTTCTGGTATTAAAACCTATTTCACAGTGTTTTGACTCCATTTTGGGGGCTAACTATTTGCCCATAGGTGGGACCCTAACAGTTGCTAACACATGGGTCAGGGTTGACCTGAGAGTGCCAGCAATTACTAGGGGGTTTCACATTCCTGAAAGCACAAAAAAATTCTTATTTGGGTATTAATAAAGAAAAAATTATAGACGCACACCTAATGGTTACAAACGATAAGTGTTACTTTAAACGATAAATCGATAAAAAGTTAAATAACATTTCCATTATGAACGAAAAATTTCTTCAGTGCAAAATCTTCCCCTGGACCCAATAACCATGCATACTGTTGTGGTAGGATCCACCTAATTTGCATAGTGGAGTACCGACCATATAAATATGGTCGGTACCGGGAAGAGAGGAAGGAATCAAGAGATTCAACCAGAGACTCTGCCCGACTGCGACTCAGTCAACACATTCTCCAGGAACGGTCTTACCAGGAATATACAAAAGACTATATGTAAATATTGTGTACACTTTCTTGTTTCAATACATTTTGTTCTAAGTACATTTTGTGTTGCATTATTATTCCATGCATTAGTCAAGTTTCAACACATACCAATTCTGACTTTTTTTCTGAACAAACTCTTTCCAACACACACACACACACACGCACACACACACGCACACACACACACACACATATATATATATATATATATATATATATATATTGCGTGTATTTAGCCAACATTTTTTTAATTAATGCATGTTTCATTAAATAATATAGAAAAGTTGCGTCTATCTATTTTAAGTAAATTCCTTTCATATTGTCGAATAAGCTTTTTAGCATTATCGCTGAAACACGAAAGAAAATCACCATGTTGATAGATGTTTTATTCTCCGCATAGCCATTCTAAGAAATTACCATCTTTGTTATATAATTTATTATTTAATTTATTGTAATGTACTTGTAATCTCTGATGATGTCTCATGCAAGTCGAAAGCTTAAACAGCTTAATAAAAACATCTATCAACATGGTGATTTTCTTTCGTGTTTCAATGATAATGTTAAAAAGCTTATTTCGACAATATGAAAGGAATTTACTTAAATAGACAAAACTTGTCTATATTATTTAATGAAACATGCATTAATATATATATATATATATATATATATATATATTCTGAAATGGACAAAGTCCGACAATTATTTTAAGACATTTTTATGTTTATACATTCTTTTTATAGATACAAATATTGATATTATTATATTAATATTAATAGTATTAATAACATTTAGCAACCTGAATGTCAGAAAATATTCATCCTCCGACAGGAATCGAACCAGTATCCTTTACGAAACCGTCATATAGCCTAACGTGCGTTAACCGATTGAGCCACAGAATGTATAAGCAGAGAAAATGCCTTAAAATAATTGTCGGACTTTGTCCATTTCATAATGGTGTGACGTCATTTGGTGGAGGGTCAGGGTGGACCTGGAAACATCAGCAATTAAGAGGTGGCTCCACGCACCACAAGACCACCTGATATGAGGCCTCGCTGCTGGACGAAGTTTATTGTCTTACCCAGGACGCTGATGTAGTTTTACGTCTTACCCAGGACGATTTGAGAATAACAATAATTTTTCCAGATACAAGTCCTATTACTTAACCCATAGCTGGGAGAGGAAATAGAATCTTCCTCAGAAGTATTTTCCTGTATTATCCTCAAAATTATGGTTAATATATATATTTATAACATATGAATTTTAATACATGATATATATATATATATATATATATATATATATATATATATATATATATATATATATATATATATATGTATGTAAATTCCCAAGAGGAGAGAATCCAGGTAGAACTCAATGACCAGGAGAGAGTAAGAATATTTTTTTGAATTTGTATGTTTGATGATTTAGATTGTGGTTACGTAATAATTATGTAATATATTATAACCATGGAATATTAGTGTTTCAGCCTTTTATATATATATATATATATATATATATATATATAGAGAGAGAGAGAGAGAGAGAGAGAGAAAGAGAGAGAGAGAGAGATAGATAGATATAAAGTTGGACATTGAAGTCAACACCAAGAGTCGATAGTCTGTTTCATGCTAAACACAATCGTTAGGCTATGTGAGTTGTGTTATTGCTCGAATCTTTATATATGCTGGTCAATGATGCATTGTGGGTAGTCTTTGGTAAATGAAAATAAATAAATAGAATAAAATAATGAAAACAAGTAAAATAAATTAACCAAAAAAATAAGGAGATAAACTAAATAAATAAAAACAAAAAAAAATAACTATTACAACAGACTACCCACAATGCATGTGTGCGTGTGTTTGAGTTGTTTTTTTTACGGTTTATCAACGCCTTGCAAAAAGCCATACAATATTTTTATATTGTCAAAATATTTTGAAGATAATAAGTATTTACTGATAACTGAGTGGAGAACAGATGGTTTCGTAACTTTCTTGCACGTGAGTGAATGTAACAAACCCCGACTGGCATCGAAGCTCGGCTCTCTGATTTCCGAACTGTGAGGCTTTATCCGGTAAGCTGCCAGCACATTACGGTTTAAATTCCAGTAGGATTCCTTATGTTCACTCGTGCTCAAATGCCTATTGCAAAAGATATGAATCCATCCATATCCTCTCTCTCTCTGACTCTCTCTCTCTCTGTCTCTGTCTCTGTCTGTCTGTCTCTCTCTCTCTCCCCGGGTATGGGTTAAATGATAGGATTAGAACAAATCTGCATTTAAAACCTGAGTTTTATACACACACGCGCGCGCGCATATATATATATATATATATATATATATATATATATAGTATGAATATATATATATATATTGTATGAATGATTCATGTAATATAAATTATACACACACGCACACACACGCATATATATATATATATATATATATATATATATATATATATATGAATATATATATATATATATATATATATATATATATATATATATATATATATATATATATATATATATATATATATATATATATATAAATATGAATATATATATATATATATATATATATATATGAATGATTCATGTAATATAAATTGTAATGCACCACATATTTGATTTAAAAAGAACTGATCCGACGTGCATCTTCTGGGATAATAGATGCGACATTGCTCTATTTATTAAACAATTTAGTTCATGCCACATCGACTGAAAAAAAAAACTACTACAACAAAAGAATTCTCCAATTACCATATTAGTAAAAAAAAAAAAACGCACTCTCTTTAAAATGTTCAAAAAATTCAACCTTAGCGTTGCGACTGCACGCTCCAAAATTTCTTACAGTTAACAATAACACATTTCTAAAAAAATTCACATCTAATCTTTCGTGTTCCGTTATTACCTGGATGTATTAAAAAAAAACAAATCAATTTCCATGCCTGATGATATCTGTATGAACAGATGAAAGTACTAGCAAAAAAAGACCTTATACAAGTTGAATTTATTAAAAACATTGATCATAACATTCATCTAGTGGTTCATGGGTTAATGTAATTTTAATAAATTTGTTTGCGAAGATGTATTCTCGCCATTTATATCATTAACTTTACTAATCTGTTTTTTGTATGAACGATTCATGTAATATATATATATATATATATATATATATATATATATATATATATATAGTGCAGGTTATAAATCCGTTGGTATATAATCCAAGTGGATCATACTCATATAAAATATTAAAACTGATCCAAAAACAGTAAAGTTAAACACTTCTTCAGTTAGTTATTCTAAATATCGCTTGAGAATTAAACTGTACTCTAAATTTTGAGTTTAATATTGAAATTAAACTTTAGGACTTGAGTCAAGTTTCAAAACATAGTAATTTCTGTCACGATGGAATAATATTTAAAACAAAATTATAATATATATATATATATATATATATATATATATATATATATATATATATATATATATATATATATATATATACATTTCTATAATAAATATTTATGTACATTTTAAATTTCTGTTCTCGCAATTGCAACAGAATAAAATCTCGAATAAGAATGTGTAGCACTGAATAAGTAATGTAGATAGAAAAACCCCTGAATACCTTCCAATATCATCATTATTTATTCACGACTTAAGAGAAAAGTATACAAAATATTCAGCTACAAAAAAGATAATGACATTAATAACAAGGACAATAAGCTAGATAAAACAGAGATATATTACAACCTACAATCGATTTAATATCTGCTATCTAAAACAATTCATTTAATCTTAATTATATCAAAATAATTACAACCAAACCCAAAACTATTATCGATATGATTAGAACAGAAAATATCCATAACAACTCGAAGCGTGTATATATAGGGTGTTCTAATAAATTGGACCGATTTTAAATGTTATTTAAGTTTAAATGTTAATTAAGTTTAAGCGTCTAATGAGTTTTTTCTTTTTCTTTTAGATTTAAAAACTTTAGATTTTTGCAATTTCGTCCATGGAAAGTTTAACAATCAAACAACGTGTTAAAGTCATCAAAGCCTATTAGAGAAATAACTTCAATATAATTATTTCAATTAAATTGAATTAAAAGTACCAAGCTCTGTTCCATCTTCAAGCGAATTTTTTCTTGTTTTGAAACATGAGAACTCTAATGTAGCGTTGGAATCATATTTTTAAATAAATAATTATATTTAGGCTCTACTTTTGTGTCGAGCACTATTTTTTAAAAATAATAACAAAAATACTAAAGAACTTTGGATTATTTACCTAACGCGATCTTTCCTATTTTCTATATATTTTCACACACACACACACACACACACACACACACACACACACACACACATATATATATATATATATATATATATATATATATATATATATATATACTTACTTTACAATTGGAATTAAGATACAATAAAATTGGAATTAATATATATATATATATATATTTTCTACTTTCTTTACAATTGGAAATTAAGATACAATAAAATTGAATTAATATATATATATATATATATATATATATATATATATATACGTCAAAGAACAAATGGAGTAAAAATCCACAGTTCGAAGCATTTACTCTTTTAAAAAAGTTCTCAGTACAAAGTAGACCAAAATATTGTTATAATAATTTTACTAAAAGAGATTATAATAAAAACTGGTTACTGGTTACCAACCATCTCCTGAAGAAGTACAATCATAATATTGAAACATGAATTCTTTTGTGTAGCGATTTCAAAATATTTTTTATTATAATATCTTATAATAAAAATGTTATAAAAATAAGTATATATATATAGAGACACACACACGCATATATATATATATATGTGTGTGTGTGTGTGTGTGTACATATATATACATATATATATGATTATTATTTTTTAAATAAATAAATTCGTATTCTTATAAAATTTAACATTTTCTAACGCATATAAAATCGCCTAGTAACACATACGCAATCAAAAATGGAAAAAAAAAACCTACGTCTGACACATTCTTCTTCGTAATATTTTTTACCCGACATCCTTTCCGCAACGTGTTTCCTTCAACAATGGCCGTGTCAACTCCCATTTTTTTTTTCTATTTTTTTTTTTTCACACTTCAGCGCCTTGAGTTTCTTATCGGAGAAATACTTAACTTATTTCCAGCGTAGAAGTGATGACACCCGAGAATGAGTCAAGCAGGTGTACTCATGCTGAAATGTAAAGAACGCGAAACAGAGATTATATTTGAAAAATTAATCAGAATTAAATAATAATTTATAAATACTACTACTACTATTAATAATAATAATAATAATAATAATCAGGGAGTCGTAAACAAGTAAACATACCAACTAATGAATTTCTTTGTCCTAGTAGACTATAGAATATATCTTAAAGCGGAAAAATAAACAAAAATATCTAGACTTATACAGGTGGTTGATGAAGTTGTGTAATATGGCAATTGAAGTCGTGTCAGCTGATATAAGGAGACTGATCGATGTAAAAAAAAACGCCTTCATAAATTCTTTGAAAACTGGAAATAATTGCTACAAAAGACTAGATTACTGTGGAGAATGCTGCAGTATTCAGTAAACTTGCATTCACTTAATCCCTAGTGGTAGCCATGAAGATTTCATATATGCTCAATAACCGATGATATTATATAAGCTGGGTATGGATGATCGATAATTAGTGGTGTTCTATATGTGCAGTAGTTGACATTTTTAAATAGTCTCGATAATACGTTATATAAGTTCGATAGTTGGCGATAATATGTAAGCTAGATAATTGAATATATTATAAGTTCGATTGTATAATGTAAGCTTGATAATTGGTGATAGTGTATAAGCTCGATAGTAAATGATATTATATAGACTCTGTATTCGATGATGATAAAGATGTTCAGTAGTTGATAATAGTATATAGGCCCGGTAGTGAATGATACCATATAAATTAGATATTTGATGATGATATATAGGCACAGTTGTAGGCTACTTGTTATATAGATTCGGTATAGATCATATAGTCACAGTTATTGATGATATCATAGAGGCTCGGAAGTTGATAATATAAGCACGGTAGTTGATGTTATCATATAGGCTCTGTAATTGGTGATATCATATAGGCTCGGTATCTGATGATATCATATAGGCTCGGTAATTGTGATATCATATAGGCTCGGTAATTTGTGATATATAGTTTCACTAATTGATGATATCACATAGGCACAGTAATTGGTGATATAATATAGGCTCGATAGTTGATGTTATCATATAGGCTCTGTAATTGGTGATATCATATAAGATTGATAGTTAATGATATCATATAGGCTCGGTAATTGCTGCTATCATATAGGCTTGTTCGATGATGATATCATTTAGACTCGATAGTTGATGTTATCATACATACTCGAGATTTGATATTATATAGTCTCGGTAGGTGATGACTATATAGGCTCGGTAATTGGTGATATCATATAGTTTCACTAGTTGATGATATCATATAGGCTCAGTAATTGGTGATATCATATCGGCTCGGTAGTTAATGATATCATATAAGCTCGGTAATTGCTGCTATCATATAGACTCAGTCGTTGATGATATCACATAGGCACAGTAATTGGTGATATCATATAGGCTCGGTTGTTGATGATATCATATAGTCTCGGTAATTGGTGATATCAAATAGTTTTACTAGTTGATGATTTCATATAGGTTCAGTAATTGGTGATATCATTTCGGCTCCGTAGTTAATGATATCATATAGGTTCGTTAGTTGATGATATCATATAGACTTTGTAGTTGATGACATTATATAGGCTTGGTAATTAGGATATCATACAGGCTCGGTTGTTGATGATATCATATAGGTTAGGGTGTTGATACTATATTGGCTCAGTAGTTGATGATACCATTTAGACTCAGTATTTGATATTATATAGACTCGGTTATTTTATTATATTAGCTCTGTATTTGGTGATATTATTTAGGCTGATTAGTTGATCATATCATATAGGCTCTGTTTTTGATAATAGGCTCGATATTTTGATAAGGTATAGATTCAGTACATTATTTACATTATTCGGACTATTGTCCTCATCTTTGTCGCCATATTCATTACAACGTTTCGGCCGTTGTACACTCCGGCCTTCTTCAGGTGGTTAGAATGTCGAACTGAACCCTTTATTTCGCTCACTGGGGTAGACTAAAAACTAAAAATCGGTAACCGGTTTCGAACCTCGCTAAACATATATATTTTTTTTCAAATACATTTTTTCAATACATATTGTCCATCCTTTTTTGTGATAATTCTGTTTAATCTATAAACCTCGATTGAGCTCTTTTGAGCGAAGTTCGAAATCGGTTAGCTTGCCCGTTTTTCAGTTTTACCTTTTATCTATTACCATCATGAGTGGTAATAAAAATATTTTTTGTCTTTTTATGGCAGTCATATATATATATATATATATGTGTGTGTGTGTGTGTGTGTGTGTGTGTGTGTGTGTGTGTGTTGCAACAGAGAGAGATAAAAATTAATTTGACGCAATCATATTAGCAGAACAATATACAGCCGGTCTGAAGTTATTACGCAAATCAAATAAACCTCAATAACTCAAAAAGTTCTGTAATGGACTGTCTGAAGTTAATATGCAGATTAAACTAATATTAGCTTAAGACCTCTGAAGTGTAATAAATATCTATTTTTTCTTTTTGTCCATATTATATGTTGAAACATGGGC
>CAHIKZ030000747.1:150000-160000 GCA_903632075.3 Acanthosepion pharaonis | reverse complement strand
ATGTATGTTGTGAACTGCCAGTCGCTTTCGTAGTATGATTGTCGCATTGCAAGCCACGATTTGTACGACAGAGAGGGAAATGTCAACGTCATGCCATTGTTTGGAATAGATTGCATGAAATGGGCGTCACTGAACGATGAACAGATATAGAAAAAGAAGCCTGGATAGGTTGGATGGATAAATCACGAAGCCAACTTCCTGCATATCTTTATACTACTGCGCATATCAGCAAACGAATAATCGATAAATATTATTCACTGACACAACCATTATAGATATTTGCAACCACGAGGAATGGAGAAATGTATTGATTAATATCGATTTCTTGTGTAGTCCGTATACACAACATAAAAACTACACACACACACACACACACACACATATATATATATATATATATATATATATATATATATATATATATATATTTATATGAGTGTGTGTGTGTGTGTTTCTTATCATTTTTAAGTGTGTATTATCATTTCCTCAAACCTGTTTATTCTACAAAATGTATGTCAACGTTGAAAATGAATATAACAGCCTTTTTTCTTCTGTTAAGGAAATAGGCTCATTCTTGTAAATTTTAAATACGAAGTAACTGTCAACATTTCAGAAGACGACAATCTCGCAATGAGTGTGGTTAACGGATAAAGCAACGAGAACAGCATGCCGTTTCATCTACTGAGCCAAATCTTCCATAGCGGGTCTGAAAAGGAACTATGTTTAAATTTGATGTTATTTTTTTTTTTACCATTCAGTGAAGGAATATTACTTTGAAGAGGGTATAATAAAAGACATTTGGACACTTATAAAATATGTAATATACTTTCGAAATGAAAATTTTATTTTCTGAGGCAGCTTCATGATTCCATCCTCCCAAAACCTAGCATCTTTATCAGTGAAGAACTACCCTAAGAGATTTTTACAGGCTCCAGAGAATTGAATTACTACCCATTAAAATGGATTTTGTAGGGATATAAAGTGATAATCCAAAGTCAGGTAAGTACAGTCGGTGGGACATATCATCAACACCAATATGTATCGAGTATCCTCTGGAAGATAAATTTCTTCAAAAGAGGGGCTCAGCTATTTGGATGAATTCCTCACGTGAGCAATTTAGAGAAACCTAATAATTTTCTTGAATTACGTTATTTAGTCCAACTTTAACGCAATATCAGCCACAACCTAACTTGTCATGTATGGAGGAAATATGGATGCACCTAGGATCAAAAAACACATCTCTACAGTAAAGTGCCGCGATGAAAGTTTCATGGTTTAGCCGTATTTCTCTTTTAATTGTATTGTGCACTTTATGTGATTTGGAGGAACCATAAAAGGCAATATATCTAATTTTGTTTAATGTAGAAGTTTATTTTGTTTTTATTCAATGGAAGAATACGAGTTTTAAGTGAGAGTAATAAGAGACAGGACCGCTGTCTTAAAATTTAAATTTTAAAATCTTTTTCCTAAAACTATATTCCAGGAAAAATAGTCCAGTAACTGTTATTGGTCTTTCCAGTACTAATAGGCGTTTTCTTTCTAACCTTTTATTTGAAGTGGAGTGGAATGTTAACATCTTAACTATGTCATTATTTTGCGTACAATATGGTATGGTGCCCTTTATATAAGAGGGACTATGTTTAATTTTGTGTAATTTGGAATCTTTTTTCTTCCATTCCATGAAAGAATGATTTTGAAATGGGGTTAATAAGAGACATTTGGACATTTGCAAAATATATAGCATTCATCCGAAATTTTATTTACATTATTCGGACTATTATCATCTTTGTCGCCATATTTATCACAACGTTTCGGCCGATGTACACTCCGGCCTTCTTCATGTGGTTGGAATGTCGAACTGAACCCTTTATTTCGCTCACTGGGGTAGACTGTTCTAGTTCCACGTGCCATGTTTAATGGATGTCAATTATCAGTTATCTCCTGTTAATTCCCCTCTGAAAGTTCTCCACTGCCTTAACCGGGTATTGAACTCACACTCTTTGGGTCCTGTCAGTGGATTTAACCAACGCCTTTATCCACTGTGCCATGTGTCCTTGAGGACATAAATAAATAAAGGGAAATAAAGGCTCATGCGCGTTGTTTGTTTTTGATTTTGTCGACTACACAGTATAGAAGGGTCAGTTGGGGTATCGTCTGTGAGAAAAAGAATACCATGACATAATTCACTCCTCCAGAAATTTGAAAACGACATAATGAATGCAATGAACTTGACTAGAATTCGAACGCGGCTCTCTGATTCCTCAATCCGAGCCGCAATCTATTACTCTGCTGTGCCGTGCCTTCTTTTGGTTACAATAATATTACTTTTCTCTACAAAATATATATATATATATACAAAGACAGGTTTAGTTAAATACTTTAGGCATATTCTGTCTACTTATTCTCGATAGGATCCTAAATACTTACTCTATAATTAACAATACACTGATGATGACATTATCCTATGTCGAAAGTACTCGTCTATGGCTTTTACTGAAGCCATAGACAAGTTTTACTGAATAAATTTACTCTTTAGTATTTCAAGATATCTTTGTGTCATTTTGGTAAATATATCAGTTAAAATAAGATGTGAATGTTATTTTCCTTTTTGAATCATAAACACTACAATTTATACATCTGTTAAAATGGGTGCCAGTCTTACTTTCATTTTTTGCGTCATTTAGACGATAGTTTATCCATCGGACCCTGTATAACTTGTTAGAATGAGATGTCAGTGTTATTTTCCGTTTTTGTCGACGACAATTTATCCATCGCATCCTGGATATCCTGTTAAAATGAGATGCCAGTGTTATTTTTATTATTGCGTCATTTCGACGACAATTTATCCATCGCATCCTGTATATCTTGTCAGAATGAGATGTCTGTTATTTTCGGGTCATTTCGACGACAATTTATCCATCGCATCCTGTATATCTTGTTAGAATGGGGGCAGTCTTACTTTCCTTTTTTTTTTTTTGCGTCATTTAGACGACAATTTATCCATCGGACCGTGTATATCTTGTTAGAATCAGATGTCAGTGTTATTTTCCGTTTTTGCCTCGTTTCGACGACAATTTATCCATCGCGTCCTGTACACGTGTTAAAATGAGATGTCGGTGTTATTTTCCTTTTCGAGTCATTTGTACGACAATTCATCCATCGCACGCTGTATATCTTGTTAGGATGAGATGTCAGTGCTATTTTTCTTCCTGCCTCATTTAGACGACAATTTATCGATCGCATCCGGCATACGTGTTGGAAAGGGTGTAAAGTTGGACGAGAAACGACGGAATGGTAAAAATATGAGACGATTTGGAAAGATAGAACTTTGATATGTTTCCCCAATGAACCGACTTTGTCCGGAAAAGAACTCTTATGAAATAACATGCCTTCTTTTTTTTTATGATGGTGTCAATTCATCTGCGAAACATATTAAATTCGAGGTTTTCCAATTTGGCTTATATAATTACCATAAATGTGTATGTATATGTGTGTGTGTGTACGTTTGGGAGCGTCTGTGTTCGTTTGTTTGTTTGTGTACGCCAGTTGTGTGGATGTACTTACATGATAAATTGATACGTATTTATGCGTATCGACAAATTTGGCTGGCGAGAAAATTACTTAAACGAATGTTTGTCATCATCTCTGTGTGGGTGTATCAATGCGAGTATATATATATATATATGTGTGTGTGTGTGTGTGTGTGTGTGTACACGCACATGTGTATGCATGGACACATTCGCGTGATCGACCTTTATCTATATAAAAATAAATAAATGAATAAAACAATACAACAAAACAAGTTTGAAAACTTGAACGATGGAATTTGCCACTTTGGAGATGCCACGTACCAAAGAGAAAACAAGGAAACAAAAAAAAACCCTTTAACTCGATTTCTTCCCAAAAGACCAAATTCTCCAACTGTGTTACTATTTATCTTTCAGCCATTCTTTCTCTTTGTCTCTTTGTCGCTCTTTCCCCCTCTCTCTCTCTCTCTCTCTCTCTCTATATATATATATATATATATATATAGCTTTATTCCTCTTTCGCTTCTTTCATGTTTTGCACACATTAACCCCCGTCCAGCTGCAAAAGTGGCCACAAGCATCAAGCAGCTCGCTCGAGACATAAGGATATTAACCTTGTGCCTCGTGGAAATAAAAGACACAAGTGGTCATGTAAGAAGTAGCTTAATCAGGCTCTCTGTCCCCAAAGGCTGTGCGCCGTTATACCCGTCCCTCTACCCACCTCCATGCACAAACAAAATTGCACGTGACCATGCCCACCCCCAAAAAACTTTGGATATGTTTGGTTAATTTATATATTTTATTCAATGTTCTTTTCCACTATCATTTTTTTCTCTCTCGCTTTTTGGCTTGCAGTCAATGTATCGTTTCGCGTAGGAGAGATGATCACGCGGGGTCTGCAAGCAAATGACGAGTAAAAAAAAAATGATAAAGAAATAAAACCACTGAAAGCGAGAATATTTGTAGAAATTGGTAATGTGATATGTTGTTCAGAGTGTAATGTCGAAAAATTTGGAAACGCGTTGAAAAAGACAGACGTTCAAATAGCGAAAACGTTGAAGTTATTTCATTTTATCTTGATAATTATCATTAATATTATTTTGATTGATTGGGTTTGATTTAAAAACTTTCCAAGTCGACAGATGATTAAAAGAAACAGAACAGAGACTTGAGTCGTACGACCAAGAATCGAACTAAATTTAATTCGTTCCTGATGCCCGTTCGTAACACGAAATGTTCGTAAACTGAAACTATTCTTCCAATACGAATCAATGAAAAATGTATTAATCCGTTCCTGGTCCCAAGATGACTGCTTATTTAAGCTTTTACAACAGTATTTTATGGACAAGCTTCTACACAAAAACTAATGAAAATCATTAAATCTAAGAAAAAAAAAAAAACTCAATCCTAAGATAAAATATAAATGAAAACTTTAATTTTACCGTATCTGTAAGTAGGAGAATTGGTGACGTAAGTGGAAGGAAAGAGATGTTATTGTTTGGAAAAGGGAAAAGAAAAACATGATCGTCTGTTTATTTACAAGAATAGTAGAGATTGATGATTTTGTCATACTAAACTGAGTAAGAAGAGACAATATCATCAACAATTGTTTTTCTAACTTTTCTTTTTTCCTTTACCAGTATCACTGCTAGCTATCTTTTAATCTATGACTAAGGATTAATAAAGAGAAAAAAAAGGTACAGTACAATAAAATTGGTAAAGAAAAACACAACACAACACCTGAATATATACAACACCGCAGTCGACTAAGAAATGATACCGTTCGGGTTAACTCGGTTCGGCCATGTTGTTTGAAAATCGAAATTTTGTTCGATAACCGAGGCAATTTCATCTCAATTTTTCTGTTCGAAAACCGATTTGCTCTCTGTTGTGGTAAACAATGAGACTATTGTCATAAAAACAAATACTATTTTGATGAACAGTAATTATGTGATGAAAAACAATAGTCTCTCGTAAAAAGTCATAATATTGTCATAAAAAGTAATATTATTGTAGACAAAAGAAGGCACGGCACAGCAGAGTAATAGATTCCGGCTCGGGTTGAGTAATCGGAGAGCCGCGTTCGAATTCTAGTCAAGTTCATTGCATTCACTTCCGTGTTAATACCCTAGGGCAAGTTATGAATCCAACCAAACCCGCCCAGCTATGGGTAAAAGGTAGGATTGACTTAGGAAAGAATGAATCTAAATTCAGAACTGTATGTGGCCCTGACGAAGCACATAATCTGCAAAATGGATCCCGGCTACAGTCGACATCTTTTTTTTTCTTTTAAGGAATAATAATCTGATAAAAATGATATTATTCTGATCAAAATTAATAATATTGAGATAAAAAGTAATAATATTGAGATGAAAAGTAATAATCCTGTCTTAAAAAATAATAATATAAGTAAATATTCTGTTTATAAAAATAAATTTAATACTGATTATTGTATATAGATCATTTACTTAAATATATGTATCTATAAAAAGAACGTATAAGCATAAAAAATGTCTTAAAAACAATAATGTTATGATAAAAATTACCGTAATTTCTCGAAAATAATATGTAAATTACAGGTGATAGTAGGGGTGCGTATTATAAATAGGTTTAAACAAAAATATTTTTTCGTTATTGATTTATAATAATAAATACGTATTTGTTGTTATAAGAAAGACATTATCCCAATTTTCATTTTAAATCCTACAATAAATATTGCAATATTTTTTGTCAATAAATTTATCAGTAACCGCATTTTTTATTTAGCGAAAAAATTTAAAAAAAAAACAATCTATATAAAGGCCAATTTCGAAGAAAAGAGGATATCAAGTTAAGAATTTATCATCATCATCATCATCATCATCATCACCATCATCATCACCATCATCATCTCCATCATCATCACCATCATCATCATCACCATCATCATCATCCCCACCATCATCATTATCATTATCATCATCATCATCTTCATCATAACCGCCATTTTCTATCATAGAATCACTATCTAAATTGTCATTAAATAAATTATCATCCACAATATTATCTTCGTCCTGTCCAAAAATATATTCGGCCTCTCTATTCTCATATTCTCTACCTGCAGCTCATTTTCCTATTCTTTCTGCTAATTCTATTACTTTTTGTTTAAAATTTGCACTATAACCCACACGTTTTGACGACATTTTGGAGGTAAAATAAAATGTTATATTTACCGGGAAAACCGCGATGGTTTTTTTCAATATTATTTTAGCCGCTTACTTTCGATTTGATTCTTAATGTCAAGGTCGACATAATGTCTTCGTTTATTTTTTTTTTTTTGACAAAATTTATAGTCGATAGGGATAGATATATTTCTTAATTTTTCGGTCATTTGTTGGGGTGCGTATTATTTATGGGAGCGTACTATTTTCGAGAAATCACGCTAATAATGCTGTTTCGAAAAGTAATAACGTGATAATGATATTGTGATGAAAACTAATAATATTGTGACAAAAATAATAATGTTTCGAATAAAAGTAATAATGTTGTGGTAGAAAGCAATGATAAAACGGAAAAAATATGGGAAAATATTATTAATGAACATGACAAATATAAAATATTTAAAAAATAACACTTATAAGTTTAAATAATCCAGGATCGGAGGAAAATAATAGACTATAAAATGGAAGACAAATTAAAAGATTGTTTAATGTTTAATCATTGAAGTTTCCGTAGACGAAATGTTTATCATGGCGTCCAGGAAAGTTGCGTAAAGTAAGAAAGATTGGAGAATAACTACAGATTACTCTCCATTTAATGATAAATGTTTTCATATAGGAAGGGTATACAATGGCGTCCATGAAAACTGGAGTAGCATCTCATACGAGAGAGAAGAGTGGCAACAGAATGTTCTACGCTTAATCATCGAAACTTCCTTGACCGAATTATTTAAAACGACCTCCATGAAATCGTCGTAGAAAATAATGCAGAAGCTGCCATAGACGTAACAAAATGACTACAGATCGTAATACGCTTAAACATCGAATTTTCCGTAGCCAAAATGTTTATGCCGACGGCCATGAAAGATATAATAGAGGAAGAAAATGTTGAGAAGGAAAGAATGACTAGAGATTATGCAACAATTAATCAAATCGGACGTAGGTTCATGACATTCTTGAAGGATGATCTCGAGCAGGGGTGATCAAACTACGACCCGCAGGCCACATGCAGCCCGCCAAAAAGAATTCATGCGGCCCGCCAAATGTTAGTAAATTTGAAAGAAAAAGTTGCCAAGCAACGCCAAATAATTGTTACAAGCAATTTGACGCCTAATTTTAACAAACTGTTAAATCACTGCAGTCAGATAGATTATTCTCATTGAGGCCACAGGATTCAGCCTTCTATCGTATATGTCAAAAATCTGTCTTATCTCGGGTGAAAACTGATCCTAGTCTCACAGGTCATCAATAATGAACAGACGTTCCTTACATGACTGATAACAGGAGGAGCGCTTTAATTCTCCAGAATGCATCCCTTATCGGGGTATGAAGAAGTCAATGCGCCGCCTAGCGGCCTCCGTGTAAACTTCTTGAAAGTTCATTATATACATTATTCGGACTATTGTCCTCATTTTTGTCGCCATATTTATTACAACGTTTCGGCCGTTGTACCCTCCGGACTTCTTCAGAAAAATCTTGTCGGCATTAAATAACCCATTGAGGTTGATATGCCGTAAAATCAAATAACTCAAACCAAACTCTCGACAAAACCCCTCTTTACTGGCATACGTCAATGAATCCTGATCTGATAGCTGATTTCTTACAAAGAATACATATTCTATTCATACGAACCTATCCTAAAAATATTGTCAGCATTAAATAACCCATTGAGATTGATATGCTGTAAATCCATACAAACCAAAGCAAACCAAAGCTTAAGGTTGGGTGTGGGTTTAAAGTTAGGGCTTGTGCTTCCTCTAACTTTAAAATATGGTGGATGAGTTATGAACGATTGTGCCGTGTGGATCGATCTAACAGAAAAGACAATCTTAAAGTAACTGTTTAGGGTTTTTCTACTGCTGAGAAATTGTCATCACTACAACTTCAGTTAAATATATTTTGTGTTATTTTTTCTTGCGTTAGGCTCGTTTACCTTAACTAGGAAATATTCCCTATTTATTATTTGTTTATCTAATTTTCCACTTTTCCGAGTTTTACTTTCCTTTTTCCTGTATAAGTTCAATGAAAGAACCAAAATTCTCCGGCAATGTAGCAAATTCATTTATTTTATTTTGTTTTTGTTTTTTTTGTTTTTTAAGCAATTCATCCCAAGCAAGGCGGGAGTGCCACTAGCACGCAAGGGGTTTCAGAGGATTGAGAACAAGAGTGAAGAGGCGTGTTTAAGGAAAGGATACAGAGAAAGACGAGAACCAAGATCAAGGTATCAGAAGATGTCAATTGACATTACACTTGAATATTTGAAGATTATAGTTATCGGGGAAGCAAGTAAGGAGAAAGGAGTTCCACAGTCGGGAGAAGAAGCTGTTTCAGTAGAAGATTCGGTTACATTTAACCGTTTTGTCAGTGAACCGGCGAAAGTGGCTTGTTGGAACAGTTACCGTGAAAATAGAAGAAGAGACAGAGGGAAGCCACGGCACGTCTGTGAGAAAGCGACTGCATAATAGATGACAGATCAGGACATATCACATTGCATATTCGTCACTGGATTTTGTCGAAGACCTCGAGAGGTACAGCGGGCCACCAGTCCATATATGACAGCAATATTCCATGCAAGGACGGATGGTTTATTGATAGATTTGAAGGATGGATTCAGACGAGAAAAACCTTCTCCCGCAACACATAGATCCTACTTTCCTAGCGATAGATGAAGCTATTGATTCAATAGATTTATTCCACCACATGTCAGCGGACAGCGTGAAAACAAGGATTCAAATAACAACCAAAACAATTTATAAACCCTGAAAAGTATGTTCAGAATCTCGATATCATTCAAAAATATGGCATGCTTTATTTATGGGTAAAGGTGCTCAATATCATGGATAGAGCGTATGTAGATACAAAATTGGACGCAATCTTGAGGCCATGTGTCTTGTGTTTTGTCTCGGATATTCATATATGCTGGTTGATTGGGCATTATGAGTAGCAAGGTCCGTTGCATTATCCTAAAGGATATTAGACGGGCGATAACATTTATGCTACGAAATATTCTAGAGGCTAATCTGCAGGAATCCTTGCGGATGTGAATGCGGTTATTTGCAGCTATTTTATAATGTGGTTTCTTAACATTTTATCTTTTATTACTTATTTCTTTATTATTTGTTGTTATTTATTATTATTATTATTACTATTTGTTGTTGCTGTAGAATACCTAGGGACGATAATGGATATGCTCCCATTTCCATAAATACAATAGTGAATACTGTACGTGTCGGAGATTCGTCTTCAGCTGTGTTGGTCAAACTCTCTGCTAGACGA
>CAHIKZ030000747.1:140000-145000 GCA_903632075.3 Acanthosepion pharaonis | reverse complement strand
TTTTTTTTTAAGGTTTTATTGAAATTTTATTTAAGTTTCCACATGTCCTCCATCATTAGCAATACAAAGGCTAATACGATTTTGCAGTCCACGGAAAACATTTGCCAACTGATTTACAGTAATGCCTGAAATCACATTAGTTATTTTAGCTATACTTAAAACTAGGTACATTAAACTTTATAACATTTTTTACAGATTATTTCTATCGCAAATACAAATAAATTTATAAATTTTTTAAAGCGCGCACGAAATTTATGGACACCCTGTATTTTGAAACACAGAAATTGTAAGATATATTGATTAATGTCATGAAAGTTAATGTCGGCTGTTGATTTTGATTAGCGGCATATCAAAGTCTATGGGTCATTTAATGCCAAAATCTAAATAATTTGAACATAATTTTATGGCTTCAAATAAGTATATTTTGAACACAATTGTATGCCTTCAACTTCAGATAAAATGTATTGCTGTTCATGTATTGTAGGTCTTTTTCATACGAAAATGTATTTCTGGTATTTTTACTATTAAAATGTATTTTTATTCTTTCATGGTGTTTTTGCTTGTGATTTCACTATTTGCCCATAGCTGGTAACCTAACAGGTGCTACCAACCCTGGTCAAGTTGGACCTGGGAACAAAATCATATAAGAGGTGTTTCCAGGCTACTCACAATCTCCACCCTTGATCAGAGGACTTGTTACCAGATGTAGTTTATCGTCATAACCAAGAATTCATCATATAATAGCGAACATGTAGCTTATTGTATTCTTGATGTAACATGATGTCAAATGTTATTATATATCTACAATGCTCACTGGCTGAGAGAGAGGCAGTTCTCGACATGGGGATGGGAGCAGACGAGAGAAGACAATTCGATTAACTGCTTGGCGACTCCTTTCCAAATTTACCACTTTGTCACATCTCTCATAAATCGGCAATCAGTCCGTGAACGCTTAGGCGATCATGTAGCTTTCGATACATGACTGACGAGGCAGATTTTTCCCGCAGTAGGTTGCCATTTCTTTCTGCGCTAGACGAGTTGCATCTAATGCTATAGAACCCGGTCTGTCCTGCTATTTACCCATAGCTGGCGGGAGAAGAAAAGGATTTATGCCTTTCCAAAGGGTATTAGCACGTAAGTGAATGTAATGAATTCGAGTGGAATTCGAACTCGGCTCTCTGATTCCTCAATCCAAGCCGCTATCCATTACTCCAGCGACAATGGTTACATCTGAACCACTTGACCACATGACCACTCAATAACACGCAGTTATGACGCGACCAGCGGCGGAAAGGCATCTTCAACAAAAAAATCGAAAATTGTTTATTTCGCTGCAAATTATTCATATCATATCCATGTTATAAAAAATTAGAGCCAATTACACAATATTTCAAACTCAATTTAGGTTTATATTTAATAACCAGGCAATGAGATGAAGTAACATAAACCGTAGATTTGTCTGCGGAATATCATTACATTATTTTTACATAATTATAATGAAATCCTTAAGGTTTTTTGGCAAAAGCCTTTTATTTTTGGTCGTATATTAATTTAAAATATTCTTTTTTTACAGGCTTTTTTTAAAATGGAATAAGATCATTCTAAATTTCAGAATTTCACTATCGTCATTTCAAAATTGACTGGAGGAAAGCGATCTAAAAACAACAATGGAAAAGAGAGGTAACAAAGCGTAAAAGAAATAGTTCCAGTTTGTTTAACTTAGAAAACTTAGCATTGCAGCCAAAGTAATCTAAAATGCTGCCAATATCAATGGAGAAAATGAAAAATACCTAACAACAAATCAAATATAGCATCAAAATTTATATTATTTTTATTTATTTGTCATGTAACTAAATACATAACTGTCAACAATGTTTCCGTTAATCTTGATATTTCTTGTAATAAATGCTTAAATATTATTGTTATTATTTTACTCAAACGTAAGATAGTCGTACATTTACAATTCCTTACGGCTAACCATGAAAAGAAATGTTGTTCAAAACTGCCTGGAACCTTTAAGCGCGTATTGTCGAAAAATTATCAAATATTGAATACGCCCCTCTTCCACCGAAAGCGTCATATATATGTCCGAATTGTTTATGACAATATCCACAAAATATTTTTTAATCATTTCACCGACAAAAAAAGGCGATAAGCCACAAAGATAGAAGATTTACTGGAGGCTTTCATCCTTGAGCTGGAGAATTTCTGTCTTAAGTTGATGGTGAAACCATTCCTGTGTGCAATAACATAAACCTGTTAACAGCACATCCTCTAAGTACTTGGTCGCCATGTTCTTCCAGTTTTAATGACCCAGCAGCTGAGTTCTTAAAAGCGAACAGCCAGATTAACGAAACATATGATTTCATTAAGATGGTAACGGCTTTGGTAGAACCAATGATACTTTTCGGAAGAATACAAAGAAATACTTTCATGGTAATTGTTCGGATGAGCTCTTCAATATATGGTCTCTAAACTCTTTAAATTTAGGCGTGTAATAAACCAATAAAGCAGTGTTCATCAAACCTCTGGGTTTCCGAACACTACTTGTCGACCTCTCTGCCTTCAGACAAAAAGGGACCCAGACGAGGCTATGCTGAAGGGTAGAGTCTCGTCTGGGGAGGTAGACAAACCCAAGCCCGTTATTACGGAGTGTACGGGGAAGTTTTGCCTGAGCCTTCGACCCAGGGCGCCTAACGTACAAAAAAAAACGGCCTTATGCCGTATCCCTACTTTTGGGTAGGACTCGAGTAAATATCGAGTTCCCACCAGTTTACAGTTGAGATGGCTAGATGTAACCGTAAATTCTATGCTAACAGTTTCTTTTCTCGCACTCTAACATGGTGGAACTCCCTCCCGGATTCAAGCTTTCCACCTGACATTAAAAATTTAAATGCATTGATTCCACTTCCTCTGTTCTGGCGCACAAGAATTATTTCTATTTTCTAATTCTTTCACATCCAGTAACTCCCTTGCATCTTAGTGGATTTATTTCCTTGCTCGGAATGAAATCGATTAAAAAAAAAAACATGCAGCTAATGTTTCGCAAGATCTCCAATGGACCCTCCTTAGATAGTGATTTTTTTTCAGTTCCAGTAACTCCCTTGCGTCATAGTGGCTTTACTACCTTGCTTGGAGTGAAATCGATTAAAAATAATAAAAATAAAAACACGTGCAGCTAATATTTCACAAGACCTCCAATGAACTCTTCTTAGATTCTGAATTCAGAACTTTCCTTCTCCTAACCAAGTTGCCAACCAACGCTAAAGTGCACGTTCTGCTTTACTATTTAACCCGCAGTGGAGAGACGGAGTGTATTAGACAATAAGTGAAAGTAACGAACACGAATGGAGTTCGAACTCGGCTCTCCGATTTTTTATTGCAAACCGCACCCCATTACACCACCCGCACATATGTCGCGTCCCCATGTTTGTCTTGAGGATTTATGTGTATGTTGAGAATATATGTATACAAGCCGGTAGACGATTTATTTATGCAGGCAGGTAGACGAAATTAAAAGTGATTAAATATCTAAACGTCTACTCCAAGACGGGTATCCAATAAAAATAACGTATTTATATATATGATGCATATAGGTATATACATATTATTCTTTTGTTTAAATCAATTCACCCCACCCCCACCAAGCAAGGCAATAATGCCACTAAGATGAGAATGAGAAGATTTTCGAAGGAATTGAAAACCCACTCCTGAAAAGGAAATAAGGGCTAACCCTCTAATTATGTTCAGAAGAGCGAAGAGGAGTGTAAACCACACACACACACACACACACACACACACACACACACACACACACATATATATATATATATATATATATATATATATATATATATATATATATATATATATGGCCACACGTATTCGAGCATACCTGTATACTAGCCAATCCCTATTGCAGACGCTTGTTCAGGCGCATGTGTTTATTCAACAATCACATAGCCCACCTGTGGTTTATACTGCAACTGTGCTGAGCAGACCTTAGCCACAGCTTCTGGGAGATTGAGCGTGATATCTGGTGTGATCAACAATTTGAACAAGACCAGCTCGCTCAAGCCCTCGGCCACGATGACTTGCGGCTAAGAGGCGCGGTGAATTTCGGCTTGAAGTTCGTGTAACTGCAAAATTGTCCAATTGTTAGATTAAGCTTAGAAATGATTAAAGATATCTTACTGCAATTCTCCGAGGTTTTACAACACTATTGGACTCTACTTTGAACAATAGGAATGTGTTTAACTCTAAGTTGAAATGATGATCCCTTTTACAGTTGTGGCCTCATGATCCAGTTTTCCGTTCTACTGTTGCGGTTTATTTGTTTTGTTTTGTTTTTGTTTTTTAACTCATTCACTGTTCTCTTGATTGGACTTTGAAGAATGTAGCCAGAGTGTCAATGTTGGTACCATTACTGAAGGCATGAATGAATTTTTCCCTTTCACCATTGCTCAGTTGGGACTGACATAAAATGATTTTAACCTGTTCTTTTTCTATTTGCATAACTCATAAAGATTTTTCAATGATTCTTACAACAAATGCTCTCAAGATGGCTAAACGTCATTTCTGAAATCTTGGAAAAAAATAAACTCAGTTTGTTTTGTTTGGGTTGGTTTATTTTGTTTTACGGAATATCTACCTCAATGGTTTATTTAATGCTGACAACATTTTTAAGACAGATTCGTATGAAAAAATATCTATTCTTTGGTTAAGATTGTTTTGTTTTGTTTTGTTTTACGGTATATCAACCTCAATGGGTTATTTAATGCCGACAACATTTTTAGGATAGATTTGTATGAATAGAATATGTATTCTTTGGTTTAGATTGGTTTAGTTTATTTTGTTTAACGGCATATCAACCTCAATGGGTTATTTAATGCCGACAACATTTTTTATTGCTGGTAATATTTTGTTTCGTCAAAAATCTGTTTCTGGTAATATTTTTCCTTCAAAATTGTATTGCTGGTAATATTTTTTTTCAAAAAAGT
>CAHIKZ030000747.1:97500-137500 GCA_903632075.3 Acanthosepion pharaonis | reverse complement strand
TATAAACTTGAATATCTAAACTTAGCCATTTTTTGTTGACGCTGTCTTTTCTTAGATCTCGTTTTCATTTGACGTCACATGGGAAAACGTGGATCTCGAATTATTCTTTCGAAATTCAAGGAACAATACTTCTTCAGTCAGTTCTGTGAAGGGCGATAAAAGATTCTTTGATATCTTTTGTGAATCTCTCATCGAAAGCGAATTTGAAAACAAGTGTCCACTTATTGATATATATATATATATATATATATATATATATATATATATATATATATATATATATTCTGTGTGTGCGTGTGTATATGTATGTATGAATAAACTGATATCAAAATTGCTGCAACTGGAAGACAGAGAAAACGTAAACTAACGAGGAGAGAGTTTAAAAGACAAGAAAAACGACGAAAAGTTTGAAATAGAAAAATTCTACAAGTACGCGCGTACTCTCATGCGCGCAGAAGGGCGTGTGCCAACGCACACGCTCGCACACACTCACACACACGCACACAACCACACGCACAATATGAATAGAATGAATCAAACTTTCACCAATGAGAAGTGCATATATAAGAGAAAAACGAGAAAATAAACAGTCAATTGCTTTAAATCTAAATAAATCGTTCACTCGCCAGTAATTCACTAGCACCTGATGAGATGAATTTGTTACGCATCGAAACACGTCTGCAATTGTGTAGCGATTTTTACATGTTTCCGATGTAATATCCTAAAATTATATATATATATATATATATATAGTGCTGTTCGATAAAAATGACTCATCTGAATTACTAAATATTCACTTCTCCGATGAAACGAAAGTTGACCTAAATTCAAAGGATAAGCGATCTAGAATCAAAGGAAGAGGAACTGGTTTCTTAAAACTTATTGAAAAGACCCTCAGGAGCGAGCATTATAAAGTACAGGATCTCGAGAAAGCAGCTGAGCAACATGCTCCATAAGTTTTCTATGGGGTTGAGGTCAGGAGATTGGGGCGGCCATGTCATAACACAAAACCTGCTTCTCATCAAAGTATTCCTTCATCTATTGTGACAAGGGGCATTATCCTGCATAAAAATTAGCTTGGTGGGGTCGATTTGCACCCTTTCAGCAGAAGGCAGCAGACAAGATTCTAAAATTCTCTTGTACTGCTCGCTCCTGAGGGTCTTTTCAATAGGTTTTAAGAAACCAATTCCCTGAAAAGAAAAACATCCCCAGAACATTATACTGAACGGATACTTGACAGTACTTACTGCTAAATTCAAAGAGCTTTCAAAGATTAGATCGCTTATCCTTTGAATTTAGCTCATTCGTTTCATCGGAGAAGAGAACATTTAGTAAAAAAAAATCAGGTGAGTTACTTTTATTGAACAGCACTGTATATATATATATATATATATATATATATATATATATAGTGCTTCTTGAATATGTGTCATTTTATGACGGCACTGTATGTCTTAATAAATGTTGAGGATATCAAAAGACAATTTATATTATATTTCCTGAAAGCTAATATTTCTACGTTTCTACACAGGTTTTTACAGGTGTCCAATGTCAGCGCCTCGGGTTACACGACACACATCCAAAAGATAATGCAATTCTTGCCAAACGCGACCATGCATAGCTCTGTCTATTGTTGCCAAGACTTCAGTTATTCTCGTCTTCAGATCAAACACGTGTCTGGGAAGTGGAGGTACGTACACGAGACCTTTCACATCCCCGCAGAGAAAGAAATCAAATGACGTGAGATCTGGATACGTAGGTGGCCATCGCAGGAACACGCGATCAATCTGTCCGGAACGTCAACCCCATCTGTCAGGCAGAGTAATGTTTAGATACTGTCCAGTGAAGTGGTGCCCTATCCTGTTGGAAAATGAAGTCTGCAGACTCCTCTTCATGCAATTAATCTATCAACCAGTTTTACAACATGGCAAGGTACGCTTCAACATTGACTGTTTCTTCTTCAATGAATATCAGTCCATGCACACATGGCGCAGAAAACGTTACCTTAGAAGAATATCGCACATGTTCAAGAGTTACATGAGTGTTCTCAGTTCCCCATATGTGTGTGTTACGCATTTTAACATTGCCTCTTACGTGAAAGGTCACCTCATCGCGAAAAAACGAGCCGGTCGTCAAATCCGTCTTCTTCCAACCCCTCCGGCATGACTGTGACAAATTCAGGGCTAATAAGATTAAAAATAAATTAACAGAAGGCAACTTGACACTTTTAGCATTTAAATGGTGCCAATTCAATCATTCTATCATCTGTAGTTCAGGATTTAAGAGTTCTTAGAATATGGCATAGACTTTTGAAACACCATATATATATATATATATATATATATATATATATATATATATATATATATATATATATATATATATATATTTATATGTACTCGAGACTCACGTCGAACTCGACGTATGAGGGTCAAGCAGATCCAAGGAACCGAAAGCCCGACACCAGCAGATGAGTTTTGATTATAGTGGTGAAGGTTTTGTGCAGTACCATCCACACTTTTTTACAAGGAACTGGTGCACTCCGTGCCATAAGGTCCCCAAACGAGCCTCCGCAGGTTTTGAATTTTTTGAGTTGTCCTTCTCCTAGACCAGTTGCCATCCAAGGCTATAGAACCCAGTCTGTCTTGCTATTTACCCATAGATGGGGGGAGAAGAATGATTTATACCTTTCCTAAGGTTATTAGCGCGTAAGTGAATGTAAGGGATTCAATTGGAAATCGAACTCGACTCGCCGATTCCTCAATCCAATGCGGCACTGTGGGGCAATATATATATATATATATATATATATATATATATATATATATATATATATATATATATATTAGTTAATAGAAATGTTTGACAGATCTAGTCTCTTGTGGATCTCTTGTGCGTTTTATACTAGGAGATGTTAATTTGTCTTTGCTAAAAATAACTTTTTAAAATCTTAGTTCGCCGTATGAACATTGAAAAAACAACCAAACATTATTGAATGACGATATGTTGCCTAAATATACATATTTTAAATTATATATATATATATATATATATATATATATATATATATATATATATTTATGATATGCTAGTTGTTACTAATCTATACTATCATTCTTCTTGTTTGTATACAGGTTTCGTGGCATTTTCGCCGGTTTCTGAATGTACAGTGTACAGAAAAAGGGCATCCTGGACCCGATCAGCATTCCAAGTAAATATGCCTTCCTCAGGCTGCAGTAACTGTATGCGCTTCGTTGCATTCACCGCATGCGTAGTAAGTGAATCCCGAAGGACATCTTATATGAGAAGCTCAACTCGGAGTCCAAACCTATAGGGTACTTGTTGTTGCAGTACCTGAAGGTCTGCAAACGTAATCCGAAGCTCGCTGAGAGATGAACTGGCAACTGGGAAGAGACGGTTGGTAATCGCATTGTTTGTAGACTTTAACAATAAAAAAGAAATACTTAATTTAACAACTAGTTGTAAGTCTTTCTTTGGTTATGCATACATCGATCTTGCAAATTGGGGTACCCCAAATAAAGCTAGTGCTCTGAAAAAGGCAACATTCTTTTTATTGTCCGTTCTATTATATTTTCTATTCTTCCTTTTCTTTTAAGCTCTTGATTTTTCATTTCTTTTCGTCATAAACGATTGCAGATTAAAAATATCAGGAAGATATATAGCAAGAAAACTACATCACATATCAATTCGGCATGTAATCTCATTCCAAGAAGTCCCCTTCTGGAGCCACACAGTTTATCCATTGTCGTTTCCATTGAGGGAAGCATGAAACTCCTCTTTTGAAACTTGACTCGTCACGTTCTCATATATTGTATATTCCTTCGACGTATAGAATTAAAGTGCATTTCAAACTGATTTGCTTTTTTGAAAAGAGAAAAAAGTGAGAAGGCGTGAGATTTAGGAAACATGGTAGTTGTTAGAATTATGCAATGTTGTCCTTGGTCAAAAACTGCTGCACACGACATGATCATTGCTGGAAATGCTGTGGTGTGGTGAGACCACCACACGCTACGCACTCGCCTTCCAAGCACTGGTATAAATAAGGGAAACGAGCGAGAACGTTATAACACCAGCCAATTATATTCCAGTGAGGGGGAACACAGGTGTACGCATATTCCATTATATCATTTATATTGTTCGGATTGTTGTCCTCATCTTTGTTGTCATATTCACGATATTTCATTTCATCTTTATTGTTATATTCATGACGTTTTGTCCTCAAGGACACATTGACCAAGGACACATTGACCAGTGGATAAAAACATTGGTTGGATCCAGTGATTTGACCCAAAATTATGTGAGTTCAATACCTGGCTACTGCGTTGGTAAACAATAACATGAAGAGTTGAGTTAAAGGGAGATAACTGAGACATCTGGAAGGGGCATGTCACGTGGAACAAGAACAATTCAGTTCGAAATTCCAATCAGCTGTAGAAGGCCGAAGAAAATCTTGCTCTGTGTTCCCCCTCACTGGAATATGATTGGCTGGTGTCCATCATAAATATCGACGGACGTGTAGGAGAGTCAGATCCTTAGTCTGAGAGCTAAGTCTGTAACGACGCCCATTGGACTACGCCATTGATCTACACTTCTTACCTGCGACTACGACGTTTACCAGTCGATTACTCCTACCGTATTCTATTTGCTTATAGTAGCCAAAACCACTTAGGTACTTCGTTCAAATATATCCTTTTCCGGGACATATCAATAAATAGTGTAAATAATTCCAATAACTTATCTCAGAAATATAGTGATTTTCTAAGCGTAGCTTAGATGTGGCACAAGGCCGAATGTAGTGAGGATCGAACTCAATACTCAGTCGTAATTGTTCTGGCGAGACAAACTTTCTCGCCATTATTACAGCCTCGAGGCGACCCAAATCTCATATATATAGGTAGAGATCATAGCTTTGTTATGAAATGCGGAAACAGTCTAATTTCAGACTTTATATAGTAAATCACTTGGGAAATGGATTAAAATATCAAAGGCCGGCTTGGGAGCCAACTATGCGACAGTCAGGTGAATAATTCCGGAGTTTATATCATAAAAATAATATAAAAATCATAAAGAAGATATAAATCAGAATAGATCAATGAAAATAAAAGATGGCGCCCTAAAAAACAAAATAGCCGACATCGTATATAACTGAGCCGCCATTTTCTTCTGTATTTTCTAAGTGAGAGAACAGATATAGCTGAATGGGGAAAGATGTTGTGGGATTTCTTTTTTTTTTCTTTTTTTTTCTCCGTTTTTGGTGAAGATGCGTTGTCTAACCTGAGAGACTCAATGTGCGTGAGAAACCTTGACATATAATCAATAAAAGAGACAATTTCTACTCCAAGGAGGATCGAATTTTTCATTCCCCTGTTACGAACGAAATAAAATATCAGAAGCCATTTTTGGTTGACGATATTCTCAGTTGCATCAAAGACCTCCTCCTCTTCAGTAAAAATAAGCAAACGAAAGAAAAGGGGAAAAAAACACACTCCAACATTGATCGGTGATTTCAATTTTCTGATTTATAACCATAAATCAAATACAAAATTTAATTAAATTTACATTGTTATCATTAATCTGGAGGAACATGAAGCTATTAATCTTACTATTAATACAATTACGGTGGGAAACCCATCGAGATTCGATGATTGAACACGGAGATATTAATTTTTTTTTCTTAATAATTTACTAGAAAAACCGTTTTAATCATGTTATTTTTATCACGCAACACCTCATTTTATCCGAAATAATTCAACAGAAAGATCCCAACAAAAATGCTTAATTCCTATACACTCACCGCACTGGAATTGGCCAAGCGTGGTGAGCACGGCTGTACCTATGAAGAAATGGTCAATCAGGAACGGGTCCATCCAAGGAGAGGGAAGTTTCTGGATATATTCTAGTGAGTTTTCATCCCGAAATTGGCCAAGCGTGGTGAGTACGGCTACACCCATGAAGACATGGTCAATCAGGGCGGGCTTCCTTCGACAAGAGTGAGCAAGATATGAAATCATTAGTTTTTCATAATGATATTAGTCATCATGGATATTTAATAGAGAATAATCCTGTTTCAGTATTTACATTAGTCGGACTATTGTCCTCATCTTTGTCGCCATATTTGTCACAACGTTTCGGCCGTTGTACGCTCCGGCCTTCTTCAGGTGGTTGGAATTTCGAACTGAACCCTTTATTTCGATCACTGGGGTAGACTGTTCTAGTTCCACGTGCCATGTTTGATGGATGTCAGTTATCAGTTATCTCCTGCTAATTTTCCCTCTGAAAGTTCTCCACTGCCTTAACCAGGAATTGAACTCACCATCTTTGGGTCTGTCACTGTATATAACCAACGCCTTTATCCACTGTGCCATGTGTCCTTGAGGAGATCAGGGTATGAACTTCTGAAGAAGGTGAGTTCAATACCTAGTTAAGGCAGTGGAGAACTTTCAACTTCAACTCTAGCCTCTATAAGCTAATAATCTACACTTATCTGATGTTTTACGTCCATACAGCCCTATTTAATAATCCTCCGTCTTGGGTGGCTCACTGGCTTTGTAATGGATGAAAAAATTCGATACCAAATAAACATACTGAAAATCCATCATAATATATGTCTACCTACCTACTTACATACGCACACACACACACACGTCCTGGGTATGACGATAAACTACGTCCAACAGCAAGGCCTCTGTTCAGGAGGTTTTGAGGAGCGTTGAACCACCTCTTAATTGCTGGTGTTCCCAGGTCCACCCTGATCTGGGGTGGTAGAGTCCCAGCTGTGGGCAAATAGTTAACGCCCAAACTTGTGTAAAAATAAGTTTTAATATCAGAAATACTCTGTAATAAAAAATTATTAACAGCAATGAATTTTTGAAGGAAAAATTGTTATCAGCAATACTTTAAAAATAATATAAGCAATACAGACGGCTATACATTCTTTGAAAAAAATATAGCCAACTATAAATTTCTTCAAGGAAAAATATTACCAGAAATAGATTTTGAAGAACAACATATTACCACCAATAAATTATTTGTCGGCATTAAATAACCCATTGAGGTTGATATTCCGTAAAACAAAACAAACCAAACACACACAGACACACACACGCACACACGTCCCCCACACATATATATATATATATATATATATATATATATATATATATATATATATACGCTTTTATTTAATGGGGCGTTTCTATGGAGTCAATTATTAGAATGAATGAAGGCCTTAATAAATTTCTTTAGAAAATCCTAACCAAAATATCAACGATTGCAACGATATCTAACCAAGATCATGAATCTTCTTGTGTCTTCCTTGATTTCTATGGAGGCAGGTTAAGCTCTCATTGAAAACTTTCAGAATTGTCACGCCTGCAAAATCTAAGACAAGATAGGATAATATTCATCGTATATTTTTTTTCAGATAAAGCCAATAGTAAAGTCAGCCTTTTCCATACATATCCATTCAGTATTCATTGACCGAACCGTTATTGTCGCTTAATATATATATATATATATATATATATATATATATATATATAAAAAGCGTTTTTTCCAGGAAAGTAGAATTGTTAAGGCCACTAAATGTTATAGCTCTTTCTATAACTAATAGTAATTTAATAAGTTCAAATTGGAGTATATCCTCAAAGTCTGGGCTTTCTTCCAGTGAGGAAATAAGGTACGTGGTAAAAATGATTGGAATGAGATTATAGCTGAATTCTGGTAATGGTCAAATTAGTCGTTTCCATACAAGAAACATCAGCATTCATTGACTGAAACAGTTAGAGTTAGTGTCGGTAAAAACCTATAGATCTTTTTTAATATTAAAACAGTTTTCTTTGGAAATCAGATTTCCCATGTTCACTAACTGTGATTTCTTTCCATGATTAATCGTAGTTTTATTTCAACATTTTTGGGATGTGGTATTGTGGAAAGTTATCAACTTGATGATTTCAATATATTCTCTTCTAGTTACATGTGTCATTTTTGTTGTTGAAATTGTGGAGTGATATAATTTTTTTTATTATTAGAGCGAAACAACGCATCAGCTCCTTGGGTAAATCGATGACGGAATAAGTTTTACGAGAGATAACTGTCGTGATGGAAATGTCACACACTCCCTATCGCCTATGTGGGCTGACGATATCAGTAGCGATATATAGTGAGCACAGGATATACCTGGGGAATCACTAGCCTACCGCCCGATTTCCTGTCTTTCAGTAGTATATTCTCTTTTACAATAAACCTCTCTTCTTTCGTCTATGCGCGTGTTGCTGTTCCTTCACTCAAGTACCACCTTTGTCTGTTGGTAACCTCTTTAAGGATACAACAATAACAAAATACAAAAGACAGGAATTTGAGGAGAACCATTATCGCCTACGCCCTGAAGGGACACGTAGAAGAAGTCATCCATCAATTTTCCCATACCAAATGCATATCTTGATTTCTCTTAAGAAAGGCGTATAAGTTAATATAAAGAAAATAACGAGAACTGGAACTCGGCACTTCGACAAAAAATTCTGAGTCATTATCGATTACTCCACTCGCATATTAAAACTCACAGTACCTTGTATTCTGAAGCGGTTACCCATCTAGGTACTGGTCAGGGTCAATGTTGCTTAACTTCGGTGATCGTACGAGGACCGGTCTGTCAACGTGATATGGTCGTAAGCCATACCATTTGTACATCCAAGATCCCATCACCTGGTATCACTTGTTAATATGGAATGAAATAATGTATATTCGAATGTTCTTGATCCAATCATCACATACTTCTTTATAAATGTCCCAGACATCGTCTAACAGAAAGATTAAAGTGATTCACACTAGCATTTTCTCTTTGTCGTACTCCTGACGAGCTTTGAAATCATTGTTTTGGGGTTTTCAACAGGCATATATTTCTTTGTCGATCAATATATTTCGTCTGTCTGTTTACAGCTGAGAGCGGAAGACGGTTTCTGATTGTATGAGAAAAGTCGTCTCTACCACCACCAGTGTAACTCAGTCTCCACACAATTTTCTCGGCGGGTACATTTTAGACACAATGCCATAATAGTGAGACATTTTGATTAATACTTTTGTTTTAACCATAAAGAATAAATCATAACATCATTACATAATCTTGTTGGAATCCTGCCGATCAGATTCCATGAAATTTTAAATATCATATTGTCTATATTTCTGTCATAGAGGAATAAAGTGTCGCTGCCGATATTTGAGTTTGAATATAGATCGCCAGTGAGCAAACACAGGCGATTCCATTATTGAATTAAGTAGACCACGTGACCATAGAGGAAATGCATATATGGGAGGTGTCGTGACGTCTAATTGACCTGTCTTTCTAGTCTATCCTCTATTACTATTCGGATCGACCTTTCTAGTCTATCCTCTATTACTATTCAAATCGCTATTTCTACTCTATCTTCTATTACTATTCAAATCCCTATTTCTACTCTATCCTCTATTACTATTCGGATCGCTATTTCTAGTCTATCCTCTAATACTATTCGGATCGCTATTTCTAGTCTATCCTCTATTACTATTCGGATCGCTATTTCTAGTCTATACTCTATTACTATTCAGATCGCTATTTCTACTCTATCCTCTATTAATATTCGGATCGCTATTTCTAGTCTATCCTCTAATACTATTCGGATCGCTATTTCTAGTCTATCCTCTATTACTATTCGGATCGCTATTACTAGTCTATCCTCTATTACTATTCGGATCGCTATTTCTACTCTATCCTCTATTACTATTCGGATCGCTGTTTCTACTCTATCCTCTATTACTATTCGCATATCTATTCTCTACTCTATTCACAATATTATTCCTCTATTTGGATCACTATACGTATTACTGTTCGAGCGACTATTATCAAGCAAGTACTATTAGTGCGAGGGTTATTCGAGGGCGTCTGACACCAGTACTGTTCAACGGCGTACTATAGTTATATCTGCAATTACAAAGTCTTTACTACAACGAGAATTTACGAAAGTGACAACGTGTATTCGTTGACATCACAAAAGTGGCAATGAGTGTTTGTTGACATCACAAAAATGAGATGATATATTGTAACTATTTACATTTACATTTTTCGAGCTGTTGCCCTAATCTTTATTGCCATATTCACAGCTTATATTTCTAAGATGAGGTCTTGTCACTATTTACACTATTTTCATTGTTCTCACCTTTATTGGCATATTCACAGTCTATGTTTCTGAGATGAGGCATTGTAACTATTTACATTATTTACATTGTTCGAGCTGTTGCCCTCATCTTTACTGTCACATTCGGCCGTTGTACACTCCGATCATCATCAGGTCATATTTGTTTGAATTTCGAACTAACCCACAGTAGTCAATTTGTATGTTGACGTTTTTGAAGATTGATTCGATAACGTTTGTGTAGACGTTCTTCACACGTTTATTTCTTGGAGTTTATATTTCAGACAATTTCAGGAACAAGATCTGCTGTTTTTCTAGAACAAACTCCCAAGTGAATGCTTCCACCATCACTATAATTTTACTTCTGCAAGCCTATGGTAAACGGTATTTATCCTAGATACCTTCATAATCTACAATTCTATGAAACAACCCCGTTCAGTATAGCGCTACCTTGAGCGCCTTTGTATTGTGTAAACATGATTGATTGATTAATTCGTTTTTTTCGGATTATCAACTCTTTACAGGTTATTTAAAGTCAGAAAGTATTTTTGATCGAAGGAATTTGCTTGGAGATAATAAATATTTAGTGATAGAAATTTTATTAATTAATAGCAAACAGAAGAGCTGGATTCATGCCATTCACAAGGATATAGGTGCTTAAGTGTATACAACGAATCTAACCGGAATTGGAACACGGCTCCCCGATTAACAATCCCCAGCCATTATCAATTACTCCACTTGCACATCCCAAGCGGTCACTAATCAGACCAGGCTCGACATTGTTTTACTTCGGTGGTCGTATGGGAAGCGGTGTTTCAACCTGATGTTGCCGTAAGCCACTGAGTGAATAAGAAAAAAAATATCATCACAATCGACTGTGCAGTTTCGAGGCGCTCTTCATTTCACAGCTGAATCGATTTACACACTGCCCACCTTACATCCATTTTGGGGTCGTCATAAAAAATCTCGATGAATGCCTGTTATATGCCGTGCCTATGAACACTAATGGATATGTCCCAATCCTCATAAATACGTTGGATACTATTGTAAGTGGGGGTAATATGCCGTCTAAGTAGTCCACCACTAGCAGTGGATTATCTACTTCACGCCACTGGCGACTATTGTATTTTGTTGACGTTATAAAGATTACCATTTCATTTCCAACCTCCGTTTTGCCTATTCCTCATTCAATGACCCTTTCTAGGTTACAAAAGAAAGAAAGAAAGAAAGAAAGAAAGAAATGTAAGGGAAAGTGATTGGAATAAAGGAATAGAAAAGAATTAATGAAAGAGAGAATGCAGTTGAAAGAAAGAAAGAAAGAAAGAAAGAAAGAAAGAAAGAAAGAAAAGAAAGAAAGAAATTCGATCAATGATATAAGTTTAAGTCATATACCGTACTTACGGGCCTAATGGTTATGTCCCAATCCTCAAAAATACGTTGGACACTATTGTAAGTGAGGGTAATATGCTGTCTAAGTAGCCCATCACTAGCAGTGGATTATCTACATCACGACGTTGGCGAGTCTTGTATTTTGGTGATGTTATAAAAATTACCATTTCATTTCCAGTCTCCGTTTTAGTTATTTCTCATTCAGTAAACCTTTTCTAGGTTACAACAGTGCCAATAGTTGTAATTATTTACTAACCGATAATAACAACAGTATTATTAGTTGTTTCCTTATAAGGAAACATTCGGAATTCATTGACCAATAGCCAATGTTACTGTTGTCTGAAATTTATAAAAATCTTTCTCTTAAAACAATTTTTCAGGAAACTCTGCTTTTTCAAATCCACTAACTGTTATCGCTTTTTTTTTTCAGTATTGAAGGAAGTTTCCCTCCGAACGCTTTGTTTATGGCTGTGTGGAAAGTCATCTTTATGTTTATATCATTATTTTCTCTTCGAGTAACAAATGGTATTAGTTATTGCTACTGTTGGAAGCGTTGTAGTGATGTGGTTTCACATATTTGGTACAATTCTCTCTTTGAGATTCTACAGTACAAGTCTCCAAGATCGGACCAAGGGTGTTCTACGCTAAGACCTACAGGCTTCAGTCATTTATAACCATTTGCTTACAGCCAAATCACGTTGAAACACAGGTTCTCAAACGATCACCAAAGTTAAGCAACCTAGATAGGTGATCGCCTGAGAACACCAGATGTTGAAAGCTTTGACGTGCGGGTGGTGTAATAGATAATGGCTCGGAATTGTTATCAGCGAGCCGAGATCGAATTCCAGTTGGGTTTGTTATCTTCACTTACGCATAAATGCACTTCTGAAAGTTATGAATACAGCTTTTATCTACCCCACCTATGGGTTAATTATTAAAACCTGTATCACTAAAGCATTATTATCTCCCCGCCACTCACCAAATCTAAAAATATTTTTTGGCTTTAAATAACCTTCAATAAGTTTATAAACCGTAGAAAACGAATCTATCTATCTATCTATCTATCTATCTATCTATCTATCTATCTATCTGTCTGTCTGTCTGTCTGTCTGTCTGTCTCTCTGTCTGTCTATCTCAGTCTGATCGCATCCATTTATCTATTTAACTGTCTCTAAAATAACCTGCAACGTGTTGATAAACCGTAAAAAACGGACTGTTTAATTGACTAATAAAATAATAGTAATTCCTCAAGAACACATAGAAATACCAGGTGCTGTAATCTTTGGCGTATGGCTGGTGTAATGAATATTAGCTGTGAATTGTTAATTGATAACCGAGTTCCAATTTTCGTTGGGTTCGTTCTATAGACTTACGCGCAAATACCCCAGCTATGTGTTAATAAGTAAAACGTGTATTAATAAGTTAAAAATTAAAACGTGTATTGGTATCTCCAAACATATGTACAATACAAAAATATTTTCTGGCTTTAAATAGCCTGAAAAGTGTTGATAAGCCGTAAAAAACGAACCCTTCAATCGATCAATAACCATTGATTTGCGGAAGCTATTCTATTGAACTGAGAGTTTAGACATCTCTGAACTGGTTTGGCGCCATGCATTGTATTCATATCGGATGAATTAAACGAGACACCGTTATATGGTACGCATTTTCATGTCAGCCACCATTTTGTTTAAACAAAGCCAAAATATATGTGTTGGAGAGCTCAATCCTTCCTGCCATAACCCCAGCATCCACATCTGACGTTCTGGGCCCACATAATACAATAAAAGTCCTTACTTTCCGAGAGACATTTGGATAATACATTCTCATTTGTATAATCTGATAGTGACAGCAGACATAAATTTTCTAGAAATATTTAATATGATTATTCAGTTCATAATATTTATTGTTGATCCCAAAATAGTCCTTTTACTTTTATTATTTATAAATGGACTTAATAAAATCTGAACGCAGGCTTAAGAAAAACAGTAACGCAGCTTCTGTTATTTTTTATTTTATTTTATTTTATTGTTTGTTTTCGTGTTTCCTCTTAATATTAAGCCACATATAAAGGCATAGACTGTGCGCTGGCAGGGGAGCTAACTCATCTCTATCGCCAACAATGCTATCAAAAGCATTAAGAACGCAACAGGAATTTTCGAAATAACGATGTCCTGGTGTGGCAATGAATATTCAGAAATTGTTGAAAGACTTTCAAAAGCTGATCCGGCCATAATGAAAACAAACGGAAGAGTATTTTTTAAAAAATGGAAGATTTGGCAGTTGCTGGTATGGTTTCTTTTCAAGAATGGATTATAATAATAAAGAGACATGAACTTAGATAGAAACAGAATGATGGAGATAGATAGGTAGATAATGAATAGACCGTGATAGATATGAACTGTCTGTGGGAGATAGATAGATAGATAGATAGATAGATAGATAGATAGATAGATAGATAGATATGAATATACTGTGAGAGTTAGGTAGAGAGAGAGAGAGAGAGAAAGAGAGAGAGAGAAGACGGATAATGAATAGATTAGGATATATATGAGCTGTCTGCGGGAGATAGATAGATAGATAGATAGATAGATAGATAGATAGATAGATAGATAGATAGATAGATAATGAACAGTTTGAGATAGATAGATAGATAGATAGATAGATAGATAGATAGATAGATAGATAGATAGATAGATATGAATATACTGTGAGAGTTAGGTAGATAGAGAGAGAGAGAGAAAAGAAAAGACGAATAATGAATAGATTATGATATATATGAGCTGTCTGGGGGAGATAGATAGATAGACTGAACGATAGATAGATAATGAACAGTTTGAGATAGATAGATAGATAGATAGATAGATAGATAGATAGATAGATAGATAATGAACAGTTTGAGATAGATAGATAGATAGATAGATAGATAGATAGATAGATAGATAGATCAAATTCTTGTCTCGACCGATATTGATTTAACCGAGAAATTCTCTCTCTCTCTCTTACAATCTATCTTCTCTCTCTCTCTCTCTATCTCTCTCTCTCTTCTCTCTCTCTCTCTCTATATATATATATATATATATATATATATATATATATATATGTGTGTTTGTGTGTGTGTGTAATCAATAGGATATTAAACATCGACAAAACGCATTTAAATTGGTAATGCGACGATGTTGTAAAAGATGGTAGTACATACCACGACACACAGTTGTTTTTGGATCATATGTCGCTTAGAGGAGGAAAATTCACTGCCAACGGCAAGGAGATATCATCACTTCAAAATGAGACAACATTCCAACCATTTGTAAGTCTAGTCGCCGTTAATTCTAAGAAGTTCATTTAGATTGAATCTAAAAAAAACATTATTATTAATGAATCGAACCATTCAGTATACATCCTTCCTCAAGAAAAGATGAGGTCATATATAGATATGGCCATTAGTTAAACATCTTTCACCTTCTAAGCATTTATCTCCCTTGGCTGTGGGTAAATTGTAGGGCAAACTGGGATCTCAAGCCTGGGTTGGTAACTATTCAAGAAGGATAACATTGACTTCAAAACCGGTTTATCATACAGATACCGTGAATAACCTACTTCCTATGGAAACAAAGTCATCACTGACTAGCGTGTTTAGGGGACATAGGCGATCATGGCTCTCTACAACTTCTTCTCTCGTCTTGCTCTTAGCAATTTTTCTCCTTTTGCTCCTGTTCTTCGTCCACCGTTCCGCAATCTGTTCACAGAATCACGTCAGTTAAGTGGCTCGCTGTCTTCCCCTGCCTCTCAGCTGAGTATGGTGATTTTCTGAGCGCTGATTAGATGGCCGATAGCATGATCAGTGATAGATCCAGAGAAGAATTAGTTATATTATTGACGCGGTTCTTTTTTTCATTCATTTTATCCCGAGTAAGGCAACAATGCCACTAAGACGCAAGGGGTTACTGGAAGTGGAAGTGAATGAAATGACTTTAGTCGGGAGAAAGGATAAAAAAATATTTGCCTATAGCTCACCAAATCATAACCCCAGCATAAAATCCAGAGAAGAATTAGTTATATTATTGACCCGGTTCTGGCATCTCGGCTTAAATCTCTTTGCCACTGCCGTAAGGTTGCTTCCCTTCCCCCCCTTATATATATATACACTTTCATGGTAATTGTTTGGATAAACTATTCGCTATGGTGCCTAGACTCTTTGAATTTAAGCGCTGTACTAGACTGGCGACAAAGTCTCACTATTTAGTTGTAATAGTCCCAGAAAGCTTGTTAACCATTACAGTTTGCATCTCATACAACCCGTAAGGGTTAAGTTTTCCAAGACTTCTTTCCTTATTATAAGAGGAAGTAATTTTGGAGTTCATTTTCTTATTGGCATTTTCTTTACGACTTCTTTGTTGACTCGCTCCATCCATGATATTTTCAGTAGCCTTCAGTAGAATCGCATTTTGCTCCAGTTTTCTTCTCATTCGTGTCCGGCATTCACTACCACAAAAGAGAATGGAAATCACGTAGCAACTCCAGAAACATTTCCTGATTCTCAGTTTCTTGGATAGCTTTTAGAATACGTCAATTGCATGTTCGTATCTCGGTGTCGCATTTGACAAGTTCGGTTAAAACACTGCCCACCAAAGTTGAAGTGTATGGAACTCGAGTGTGATGCACACACACAGTGTATGTATATATATATATATATATATATATATATATATAATATGTATATAATTCGCAGACAGTATTGTTTCGCTGTATCATAGTTCCTCATTGTAGCGAGACAACCGAATACCGCAAGCTCGGTTCGAAACCCAACCAATTTGGTTTCTGTTAGAGCTTCTACCACTGAGCCATATTCACTCTATAGAACGAATCAGCCAAATGAAGATTATTGTTCCATTCATTTTACTGAAGAGCTTCGCCTTTACGCAGTTGACCGTTGATTTTAGAATGAGCTTGTCATTCAACAGTGCTCAATTGAAATATATATATATATATATATATATATATATATATATATATATATATATATATATATATATATAGTATATTTGGGCACAAAATTCTCTCTTAGTCATGTCTGCTTGAATAAATTACAGATTTTATGTATGCTAATTTTTAACAAAATCCGTTCGTACTCACGAATAATCTTGCGTTTACTGATGTTAAAGTATGATAGAAATGTGCTATAGCTGTTTAATTTTTTTTCGCTATTTTTATTTCCCAAGTACTTTCGATGTTCTTCCAGGATCATCTTCATTGGTGCAATTAATACAAAACAATATGTTCATTACTGCAAGTATTTATACAAGGATGTGCTGTCGTTATCCATTACCGTAATTTTTTTTCATTGCGCTTGTAAATGCAAATATTACGTCAATGGACAACGACGCATAAACAAATACGTATCCTGATGCTTTATTCAATCATATACAGGGTGACCCAAAAAAAACGGGAATTTTTAAGTGCGTATTGCCAGACATGAGCAAGTGGCAACACTGCAAGACAGTGACCTTGAGCAAGTAAACATATCGCCATTTTGAATTCAAGATGAAATTCACAGTATCCCAGCTGAGATATTGCAGCAGTTAATGAGGAATCTCAACAGCAGATTTCAAGAATGCATTCGTACAGGAGGACGCCATCTACAGGACGTCATTTTTAAAAAATGAAAATTTCATCATTGTTTCTTAAATGGCATGTTTTAAGGTATCAATTACTATGAATAAAATATTTTTCTTCCATCAGTCTTGGTTTTATTGGTGTGTTAAAAAGTTCCCGTTTTTGGGGTCACCATATATATATATATGTATATATATATATATATATCCGTTAATCATCTTAGCAGTTAATTTATCCATGTGTTTATTTTAACATACTTTACAACATATGTTTTTTGCATGAGTGTGCCTCTACCTCCGGGCGGAGGTGGAAGCATACATTCAGAATAAAAATATATACACTGGTATATGTAGATACCTTCATAGATATATTAAAGTGATTTACAATATATATAATATAGTTATGATAATATTATATATGATTTTGTATATATATATATTATATATATATATATATATATATATATATATATATATATATATATATATATATATATATATATAGATTAATCTGAGTAAAATTCGACATTTTGCTGGTTGATGTTTCCTTCATTGTTGGTCCACTCCTCAGTGGGTATCACCAATTTATGGCTTCTTTTTTCAATTTTTCTTTTTATACACATTTAAAACACGGGTGTAAATATTCATGTGTATTTTCTGTTTCTTGGGGTGCCCTTGTCCGCGCGTTTGTTTGCTCCGGTTTGCACGAATGTGCGTCAATGTGATGTTGCCATTTTTTTTTTACGTATTTTTTCTTTCTTTTTTTTTTTGTTTTCTCTGTACCAGACTTAGTCTGCTTTTATTCCGTTTCTAGACACGTGACCTACTTTTGGTCATTCATTTAATCATTTTTATTCATAGCAAATTATTCGTTTATTTTATTTTATTTATTCATTTGTTTATTTTTTGCTTGGGAAATTGTATTTCGATTACTTACGTTTTTATATAACTGATATTAATGTGCTTAGGCTTTATATATACATATATATATATATAGAGAGAGAGAGATAGATAGATAGATAGATAGATAGATAGATAGATAGATAGATATGCACACGCATATTAATATATATTCATTGGGTCATTATTCGTTTTTTAATTGAGTTTGTTGTATTAATTGCAGGAGTGTACATTTATAATTAAATTTATTTCTTATTCCTAGAATTTATGTGCATATGTCTCTGATTATACGCTTGTGTCTACGGACTTGTACACATTTATTCGCGTGCGTAGATAGGTATACGTATTCGTACATATGTACACACAGACGCGAATACACGTGTACACGTACACTTAAGTCTGGGCTTTGTTAGTAATAAACAAGTCTTCTAAAATCTAAAATCTGTGCACGTATTTAACTTGAGTGAGTTTTCGAGTGAATTTCAAAAACAATATCTACGTATACACATTGCACCAAAGGAAAGGCCTCTTTTTGCTTATTAACACTTAATATTTTAGTATTGTTACATCAAGACATGATTTGTTATGATTAACGAGTTATTCAACATGTTCAAAATGCTCTCCTTCATCATAAATATGCGTAAGTATGCATATGTATATATATATATATATATATATATGTTTTTATATATATATATATATATATATATATATATATATATATATATATATATATTTAGAAATGGACAAAGTCCGACAATTTATTTATTAAAGACATTTTTATGTTTAACGTTCTTTTTTATAGATACAAGTATTTCATAGAAAATATTCGTCCTTTGACAGGATTCGAAACTGCATCCTATACGGAACCGTCATTTACGCTGACGTGCCTTACCGATCGGCCACAAAGGAGCGTTCTATGAAAATTTCTCGAACATTCAGGTCGGTAAATGTTATTTAATACTGTTTATTATAAACAGAGCATTTACTTAAATACTTGTATCTATAAAAAAGAACGTTAAACATAAAAATGTCTTTAATAAATAAATTGTCGGACTTTGTCCATTTCTTAATATATGACGTCATTTGTTTACATTTGATACGCCAGAGCAGTTATGAATGTACGAGATTCATGGAAGATTGAAGTTTATAAGCAGTAAATTCGAACGCTCCTTTGTGGCCGATCGGTAAGGCACGTCAGCGTAAATGACGGTTCCGTATAAGATGCAGGTTCGAATCCTGTCAAAAGACGAATATTTTCTATGAAAATTTCTCGGACATTCAGGCCGGTAAATGTTATTTAATACTGTTTATTATAAACAGAGCATTTACTTAAATACTTGTATCTATAAAAAATATATATATATGTGTTATGGTCCTATATATATATATATGTTATGGTCCAGGTCCTTGTACCACGGTGATGGTCCAGGGTAGAACCAATAAAGAAGAACACGAACACGTATATGGAATAACACAGATATATTACAAACTGGAATATATACAGAGAAGTAGAAAGTGTTAGTACGAACAATCAGGTTTAGAAGTAAATTGTCTGAACGCGACTCTGTTTCGGACTGCCTCTGACTCGACTGACTGACTCGCTCTGACTGACTGACAGACTCCCTTCTTCCTCTTGAGGCGTAGTATGTATTACGTATGGAATAGTCCATTATGTTATTATTGGTAAGGTCCCGTAACAATATATATATATATATATATATATATATATATATATATATATATATATATATATATATATATATATATATATATATATAAAATAAAATAAAGAAAAGGACAGTAAAATTTATAATCCGGAGTTCTTTTTAATTATTTTTATTTGGAATCAATTTAATCAATGTCGAGCCGTGTCAGTACCTAAATGAGTAGCCGCATGGGAATTGCAGTTGTTGTAAGCTAGGATGTGTGGGTGGTGTAATGGATAACAGCTCGGAATTGGAAAACAGAGATCCGAGTTCCAATTCTAATCGGGTTCGTTATATTTATTTACGCGCCAATACATTTGAGAAATGTATAAATCCACCCAGATATGAGTTAATTAACCAAATTTTTATCAGTAAATATCGTTATCATCTCTAAAGTATTTTTGCCATATAAAGATATTTTCCCGCCTTAAATAACCTGCCAATGGATGATAATCTTTATAAAACAAATTTATCAATCTAGTATCAGTGGTGGTTCAACAGTCCAAATTAGTATACTGTATATCCTTATTGGGCTTTAATATGTGCCTGTACTCTTGCATACGTATAAGAGAGAGAATACATAATTCGACCACATTCAACCGGCTCTAATGAATAAACGGAACCTACGTGTGACAGCTTTCCATGAGGCATGTTTATATTGATTTGTTTTCATTCCGGTGAAGTGGGGTCAACACCGACAGATGATAGTCAGTTTCAGGCTTGAACGCAATATTCAGCCCATTTGGCTCGACTATTTATATATGCTGGTCAGTCGTACATTATAGGAAGTGATACCTATTGTATTATCCTAGGGCGGCTATCCAATCCTTGTCGCAGACGCCTGTTCAGGCTCAGCTCTGTTTGTTTAACACCCATATAGATCATCTGCCTTTTCTAATACGACTATGATAGTCGAAAATTGGTCTCTGGGGGAGATTGCGTAATCTGTCATTATCAGAAGTTTGAACGCTCAAACTCTCTGTCACGATGACTTGTATCTTCGTCCAAGCACAAACTTGGAGTACTTCTGAACATTTGCACCTACCCATTTTCGCTCATTAGTCTTGAGTCAACACGTGATATGGTTTTCATGCACTTTTCGAATGGGATGGTCAAGCAACACTGACAACATCAAGAAAACACCTGCTTGACAAACCCAGTATAGTGAGATCAGAACGGAGGTCTCAAGATAGGAAAGCGAAGGTTCTAAGCAAATCGACCCCGCGTCCAGATGAACAGACATACAGATAGATAGATAGATAGATAGATAGATAGATAGATAGATAGATAGATCTAACCAGTTTCAGATAGATAGATGTAAACATACTGAAATAGATAGATAGATAGATAGATAGATAGATAGATAGATAGATAGAAAGACAGAAGCATACATACTGATATATATATATATATATATATATATATATATATATATATATATATATATATATATATATATATCAGTATGAGAGATAGAGAGTTATCAACAGATTGATAGTTTTAATAGATAGATAGATAGATAGATAGATAGATAGATCTGACCAGTTTCAGATACGATACGGTTCCATATACGATACAGTTTCGAATCCTGTCGGAGGACAAATATTTTCTGTGAAAATTTCTCGGACATTCAGGCCGGTAAATGTTGTTTAATACTGTTTATTATAAACAGAGTATTTACTTAAATATTTGTATCTATAAAAAGAATGTATAAACATAAAAATGTCTCAAAATACTATATATATATATATATATATATATATATATATACACACACAGAGTTATCAACAGATTGATAGATAGATAGATATGACCACTTTCAAATAGATAGATAGATAGATACGTTTATACGTGCAACACGCATACATACGTGTTTAGACAAGATCGGCTAATGTAACCGGTTTGAATGGTTCCAGGAAGACCCGGGCAATAACTGCATGTGACCACTTCAAAACCTTTTCAGAATAATGGTTCCCATTCGAAAATGGCGCATCGACGAAATACTTGCTTGCATGGAGTCTGGAAACGAAGACCTATAAAGAAAATCGCGTCTATTTGTCTACTCTGCTGTAGCCAGGAGCAAGACACAGAGGACGTTTTCAGTCGTTGACGACTTCAAAGGCTATTCTGACAGAGCAGTAAGTTTCCAGCAGCGAAACATTGCCGCCAACAGTTCTTTGCAAAATCATTATGTTTTTTGATTGCGTTATTATTTTAGTTTATATTAATTTTTTTTTTATCTGTTAAAATTATTCTGTCGGCTATTAGTTGATATTTTAACAGAGTGTGTGTTTGTTCATCTGTTATATGGGTTCGTCAGATTTCTACTATTTCAACAATATTGCAACTTAAACACAGCGTGCGTATAAATGTATATAAAATTGATTAATGATTGCTTATATGTTATATGTTGAACTCAACAAACTTTAACCTAAGTCTCATTTATAGAACACGGAGATAAGAGATATCTTACTTAGAATAGCTTTAAAGATCTGTACAATTTAAAGCCAATGACTGAATGCATAGCTTAGACATTTATTAAATGAGACAATTTTGACCCACGACTCCAATTTTTTGAAAACACGATAATTACCACACACACACACACACACACACACACACACACATATATATATATATATATATATATATATATATATATATATATATATATATATATATAAGTGAACAGTGAAGTCATCACTCAGAGGCGACAGGCTGTTTCATGCTAGACATAATCGTCAGGCCATCTTCAATGTTCACTTTTATATTTATATTTACATACGCACGCTCTATCTCTGATATTGAGCAATTTATCCCATAAATATAGCACACTGTCAAACGATATTTCTTCCTATATATATATATATATATATATATATATATATATATATATAAAATATATGGGTTAAAGTGTTCAATATTGTTAACCATGTTTGCCGTAGACTTTGAATATAAAATCCAGTGAAGTACGTGATGTGTTCAATATCAGAGGTTGGCAGTGAAGATTCGGAGAAAGTAGCAGCTGTTAAGTAATTCTTTATGTCTTCGATATCAGAGGTTGGCAGTGAAGATATTTGGGGAGAAAAAACAAAATGGCTGCCTTTATACACGTCGCATTGAATATTTTGAGCTTTCTGATTGGTTAACCTTTCTCTAGGTGGACTATAAAATGAGTCAGCTCATTTTAGCTCACTAGTACACCAAAGTACCCAAAAATTCCAACAAATATCAGGAATACAGCGAATGTAAATATAAATGGATTTATGAACACGGTCTGGGAGAAATATCAAAAGATAAAACTTATTAAGAGCTACAAGGGACAGGAAGATGTGGAGAGCAATGATCGCTTAAGTCAGTAAAGGGACACGGTACACAAAAGAATGATCCTGATGAGAACAAACGAGGTCAATACAAAAAAAAAGACAAAATTATAAACTCTTCTCTTGAGATTAAGAATTTTCTAACAACAAGTTTCGATTTTTGTGAGTTATTGGCCCGTGACATGTTCTCTCTTTAACGCCCTACATGACCCCCTTAGGTTTTGTACAAAAATCCTCATTACCATGACGGGAAAATTATAAATATTATGTAAAGACTTTTTGCTGTCTATTTATGAAAAAGTTATGGTTAGCCTAACTTTGAAGTTAAACATCTCAAAAGTACAAAATGTTCAGATATATCCTTTTCGAATTTAAGGTGACGAAGTCTTCAAAAAGTGAATCGTATTTGCTGTTTCTTTGCAAAATAAAAAAGAAATGTAATTATTATTCGTTTGTAAACAATGTGCAAACAAAATAGTGTGAATGCGTTGTTAACTGACTCATGTACTGCTGAGAGAATAGAACAGGTTGATTTTTCATTTTGTTTAGAAAATGAAAATTACACCCGATGCGAAATCTGATATTTGATGTGATAAGTCCCGATAGCAAAGATTAGCATATTAGATTTCACCAGTGTTGTTCCTTATTTTCATCAACGACCTTCCTCTATTCAGTATCTATGCTGATGATAAAAGTATTTACTCCTGTTTTAATGGGAAGTCTGATCAATTCAATAAAGTCAAATTGGTATCTGATCTTGAAAATGACTTACAATAACTCGGAAACGTCTAATAATTTCATCATAATAATTTCAAAGTCAAATTGGTATCTGGTACGTCTGGTAATTTCATCATAATAATTTCATCACCTTTAGGGATGAAGACAACAGATATTCTACTTTGATTTCATTCCGGTGGCCAGGGTACGGAGAAAAGAGTATCTCGAGTAGCACTTGCTGCTCGATTAATGAATGCAGAAGGTTTCCTTATAAGGAAAGGACAAATATTATTATTAACCTTACCATAGCAACGGTTTGATCATGTCTATTCAATAGACGTAATGATTTTATAGCGTAGCATAAGAAACTAATTCTTTATACTTTTCTAAAGCTGTTTCTGGACGTGCGTCTAGTGTATCGGTGAGCGACTAGGAATTTAAACCCGGCGAGTCGAATTCGAAATCCGTTTGAGCTAGTTGCGATCACTTTCGCACAAATACTCTTCAGAAAGATATGAATGCATCTCTTCGTTCTACATGTGATCTTTTGTAGATTTTTATTAACTCTTTTGATTCAACATTTGCACAGTATTTTTGTATAGATGACTTAAAAAAAACCAAAAAAACAAAACAAAAAACACTCCGTCTTAAATAGCAGGGCTGGCTGGGTGGAATCTCTTGCCTTGAGTAGGCAACCAGTTTAGGAGAAGGAAAACTTTGAATTCAAAACCTGCATGTAGAGGGATCGATATCTCTAGATAAACCAGTGATACTTTGGTTTATCTATGATTCTAATGGGTTATGGAAACCATGACGTTGTGCTTTTTAAATATTTCTCTTCATTTTTTTATACTTTTTTTTTTAATTTCTAATTTATTTTGAGAATTTTTTTATCATTTAATTATTTTTTTTTTCTTTTTGCTTTACATTTGATTTGTTATTTTTTCTTTTTAAAACAATTTATTTCAGCTTCACTATATTCTTCTTGTTCCTTGTTTTCTATCGAATTTTCTTTGTTTCTTCTCATGTTTCTTCTCCTTTTTTCCTTTCTCCTTGCGTATTTGAGTCAAATTGGTATCTGATCTCGAAAATGACTTACAATAACTGTGGCAAGAAATGTTAAACAATTTTTCTTACCAGTGTGACACTATTTAGCTATGGTAATTGGTTAACTAATTAACCATAGAAATTAAAACTGGAAATACTTAAGGCGAAAAAGAGCTATCCCGAAAGATATCCCGATCGATGTAAAAAAAAAAAAAAAAAAAAAGAATATTTAGAAACTAGCTTTTCTATTTCAGATAGAGTTTATGGGTCAACTTTCTATGTAGACACAGGATTTCACGGTCCTCATTTAATTATCGGTACTTTATTTCTTATAGTGTGTTTAATACCTATTATTTATTATCACTTTTCTATTAATCATCACTTCGGCTGCTTGATACTGACATTTTGCAGATGTAGCATGACTATTTCTTTATACTTGTATCTACTGATGAGGTTTATAACTTATTCTAAATTATTAAGGGGCCGAACTTTAAGCACTAGATTTTTAATCTAGATTATGATTTACTTAAATCGTTAATGGTATTATAATTTTAAGGAGGACAGCTTAGCCACACCCGCATTTACTTTTAAATATCCTCTGAAATAAAAGACAGAAATACCTAATTTACCTAGGTTTTTGCTTACAAACTGACTTCAAAATTTTACTATTTCAAAAATAAATCCAAATAAAGTTAGTATATTTTGTATTAGACAAATGAAATAGAAATCTATTAAAACCAGAATTTTAATTATGAATCACTACAAGTAAAATATTCAATTCTTTTATTGTATTCGATAATTAAAAAACTGTGTAGAAGATTGTGTAGCGATCAACAGCGCCATCACACACACATACATACATACAGATCATACGGCAAGCATTCATTGGCTAATCTCCTCCTAACTAGCTTGCTGATTGGTCAATTCCGACCAATCAAATCGAATAAGCCTCTCTTGTTTACTTTGTTCATTTTTTTACTTGCTGCCAAGATGTAGTCTTCAAGAGCTCCCGTCTTAACCACTCGGTCAGACGTTAAGGAACATTCCCAACAACTTTTACAAATTTTATAATATATATATATATAGGTATCTCCACTATTTCGACTATATTTAAGTTTAAAATGAATTTTTTACAACGAAAAAACATTCTTGAAGATTTTATTTTAGATTTTAAAAAAGTTTAATCATTAAATTTATGATTTCCATTAATTAAACAATTCTGGTGTATTTCAGATAGAAACTATATGCATTTGATTGTCAAATTTAAATTCAAATTTTTAAATTTTCTTAAAATCGGCCATTTTCTTAATTTTAAAAAATTTGTAAACAAACACAAATTTATCGATTTTGAAAATATTTTTAAAAAATTCTGACACGTTATTTTAGTAAAATTAAAAAATTTAAAGTTAAAGTAATCTGATTTGAAAGAAATCTTTCTTACTTATAGCATAAAAAATAATATACAATTATTAACGGGCGGTCCTGTTCATCTGATCAAACTATTGATGGATTGTTGAATGACGAACCGATGACAGCTACTACTGATGACCATAAATGAAATATTTTTTAAGTCTGAGTTTTTAAAAAATTATTCTATTTGAGTATGACACGCACTAATGGAAATACACTACATAAAATAAAATTATTTAGTGAAATAGTAAATGAAAAAAAGAAAAATTACTTTAAAATTTAAAGTTTACACTTTTAAAGCTGAACGGAAAATACAACCTGTAAGAAACGAAATATTATGAAAAGGCCACGTAAAATGACAAAACCCTTAGATCACATGGCCTTGTTATAATAATGGAAATTTCTGTATATCATACATGGAAATAAGGAATGTATTAAGTAAAAAATACAACATAAAAAATTATTTTTAAAAAAAGTAGCGCAACTAAATTTATTAAACTTAGCAGTTTTGGACCCGTAATTTTTTTTCCACTTAATTACTACATCACCTCTAGGAACCCTTCTAATACAGAGCTTTACACGATTTTAAACTACTATAAATTATTATAATTAAAATTTCTTAAAAAACGAAAACATTCTTGTAAAAATTAATTATTCATCAGAAAAAAATTATTTCTTCAGACAATAATGTCCTTAATATTACTTATTTACAAAAGCAATTAAAAGCTTTTCTAATTAAGTAATATCATAGTTTTATTGGATTCATTATTTTTTTCAATTCAGAGCAGATTTTCAGTTAGATAGCTCAAATTTGAAAAAAAAAAAGTAGGTTATTTACCATCTTCGAAGACTCCTACTTTTAACAAAAAAAAAAATTCAGGAACCAAAAAGGTTTTTGAGGCGAAATTTCATTAAATTAAGTAAATGTGGGGTAACATATTTTAAAAAATTATATTTTTTACCAAAATTTTCAAAAAAAAATATTTCAAAAATAATTGCATTCATTTGTGAATAAGTCCTGAAAGTTTCATTAAAATCGGACAATTACTTGATTTTTACAAGAATTTCCAGATCAATATGTTTTCAACGGAAAAAAATCGCAAAAAAAAAAAAGTTATTTTCTGTGACGCCGCGATGACGTAAACAAAAGAAGAATTTAACCAAAATTTCGAACGTGTTAGAAAGGATTAAAAAATTTCAAAAAATAATTAAAAAATACTTTGGTCTTTCATCTTAATAATAACATAAACATTTTGACGATAAAACTTTATTTTAGTTAAGTTTGTGGCATTTTTCATTACGCTATATGCTGTTTTCCCGCGAAAGCAGTGAACATGCTTATATTAGATCACTTGTTGGATCATAATTAATTCAAACAAAAAATAGATAAAGTGTATATAAAACCATAATTCTGCTGGGAACTAATTATAAATTAAGATGTGTTAAATTTGCTTTGTTTATTGAAAATCACACTAACAGTTCATCATAATATAACTAAATTGTTCAGTATAATTTCCCTTTGAAGTAAATGAAGGTCTTATTTGATGGCACAATGATTTAGTAATAAACGTGAATTTGCCTTGAATCGTGTCCATATCCAATTTTTAAAGCTATAGTAAATTTTTAAGTTTTAAGCAAGTAAGGCAGTAAAATGTTTGCATTTTTATAGACTTCAAATTCAATAATAATAATTACGGTTCCTTTTTTTCTTAACCTGATGGGAAAATCTATTTATTTTGTTTTTCTTTTATTATTCATTATTATTTTTTTAAGCATTCAACTCCAAGCAAGGCGGGAAGCCAGTATCACGTAAAGGGTTTCAGAGGAGGATCGAGAACAAAGATGAAGGATAGAGGAAAGGATGAAGAGAAGGTTAGGGTATTGATCAAGGCATCTGGAGACATCGATTGACGTTACATTTGAATAGTTGAAGATTATAATTATCAGGAAAACAAGAAATGGGGAGGAAGTTCCACAGGTGAGAAGTGCGAGACATGAAGCTATTGGAGTAGAAGAGACGGCTACATTTAACAGTTTCAACAGTGAAAGTGTGAGAGCGAGATTCCAGCCGAGTTGAGCTTAAACTCACGAAGTCTGGGAACCAGCGAATGCAGCTCACAGGAGCAGTTACCGTGACAGTATTATTATTATTATTATTATTTATCGATTTTATTTCATTTTCCCCCACAACATATTTTAGGTTATTATATATTGTTGAAACTTGACTAATGCATGGAATAATAATGCAACACAAAATGTACTTAGAACAAAATGTATTGAAACAAGAAGTGTACACAATATTTACATATAGTCTTTTGTATATTCCTGGTAAGACCGTTCCTGGAGAATGTGTTGACTGAGTCGCAGTCTGGCAGAGACTCGGGTTGAATCTCTTGATTCCTCCCTCTCTTCCCGGTACCAACCATATTTATATGGTCGGTACTCCACTATGCAAATTAGGTGGATCCTACCACAACACACACACACACACACACACACACACACACATATATATATATATATATATATATATATATATATATATATATATTAAAACTAATTATAGTTAAGGTAGAGGGTGGTCAGAAGGTTTTGCCCCCTACAAAATATAATTTTCTATTTCAGATGGCTGACACAAGCTCTTACAGTTTGCAAGGGGGGGCTGCTTGCACATAATCTTGTGCACTTCCGGTAAGAATATGGCGGTGTGCGGCATGACTTTTTACTGAAAGATTCGGCAAAACCGGCTACTCCGAAGAGAACGAGACTGGTTGGGATGAAAAGACTTTTGAACCACTCTATATACTTTAAAAAAACAAATTAAAGAGATATACTTTATGCCTTAAAGCACATTATATATTAATGATATGTAGATAAAAAAAATTGAAAGGGAGAATTTTATCTTTTGAAACCGTTGTAGATTAATAAATTATCAATAAAATACATTGGAATGGACTGTTTTATGTTTTACAATACATTGTATATTACTGAGTTTTATATGAAAATATATTGGAAGGGAGAGCCTTATGTTTTAAAAGATACTATACATAAATATCTTGTATATAAAACCCACTGGGGTGAAGTATTTTAAAACGGTTAGTGAGTTGCATATAAAACTCGTTAGAGAGTAGTTTTTTTTTTGATGATTTTTTTTATTCATCGATACAAAACACTGAAATATTGTGCATAAGTTGAATCTAAAGATTTAATAAAATTCTACAAAGTCAGTAAACAGATAAAAGTTTATATAACAACATAATTCTGCTGGAAACTAGTTATAAGTTAAAATGTGTTAAATTTGGTTTGTTTATTGAAAGCCACATTAGCAGTACATCATAATATAACTAAATCGTTAAGAATAATTTCCCTTTGAAATAAATGAAGGTCTTATTTGATGGCACAAAATGATATTCAACAATGACGCTTAATTAACAGTGTGTCCTGGCCAGTGTATAGGTCTGTATGTGCGCGTGTATTATATTTAAATACACTTGTTTCTTTTGGGTTATACGTACAGTCAGAAACCGTTTTAATACTTAACCCCTAATTTGTCAACCGTTACTTTGATCGCCACATCCCTCACTAGTTAATTACTGTTATTCGAAAAATTGCTTCAAAACATTTTTTTTTTTTTTTTTTTGCAAAATCTAATTTATATGCTATCTGATTTCGCAAGAAACATAAAATTTCCAGAAAAACTAAAAGAAATGAAATATTTGCTCACTGGAGAAAAAAATTAAAACAGACATTGCAGAGATTCGTGTAACAGAAAAGGAGAAATGATTATTTTTAAATATCTTATGAGATTTTGTTGTTATTTACTATAGAGATTATATTTCTTTGTGATTGTTTTTCGTTTTTGTGTGTGCGTTTCAGCATCACCTGATTTTTAACCGGCAGCGAAATTCTTTGTGCATATCCTGGAGACCAAAGTGTCAAATTTCAATAAATCTATTTTGTTTTCTTTCACTTTTTGTTCATTTGCCAATTTAAAAGAAAATGGAAGACGTTTCTCGTATATTTTATTGAATAAACAAATCTACAAGGGAAAAATTAAATACGTGAATTCCAAACTATTGTTCTATTTTAATTTCTTTATTTTAAACGCCTCTGAATTTTACGTTAGATCCATCTTTTTTTTTTCCTAAAAATCCTATTTTTCCTTGTAAAATCATTACGAGAAGAACAGTGAAATAATGAATAGCAACTCGAACTGAGAAAACAGAGAGCCGTGTTCGAATTCCTGTTAACTTTTTTTTGCATTCACTTGCGAAGCAATTACCCTTTGGAAAGGTATGAATCCATCACTTCTCCCTCAGCTATGGGTAAATAGTGAGACAGACTGGGTCTCGCCAGTGGAACACCCTCCCCAATTACTGTTTCCCTGAAAGCTATAATCTCCAACTATTCAAATATAATGTCAATCGACATCTCCAATTACCTTGATCTACCCACTATCCTTCTCCTCTTCCTTTCTCCTACCACTCTTATCTGCTCTCGCTCCAAATCTTCCGCACCCCCCTGCATCCTAGTGGCTTCACGCCTTGCTTGGGGCACAATGCTTAAAAAAAAAAAAAAAAATATAGATTTGGGTGGCAACCGTTCTAAGAAAATGGCGACACTGAATTTAAAGCATCGAACGATTAGTTAAAAAGACCCAAGAACCCGAACAATAAAACATAAGGCTACATTCTAATGATTGAGAAAGCCTTGGTTCTGAGTCGTTTCATTAAAGATATCTTCATTTTTTTCTAATGTTTATCTTTCTCGCTTTTATTTTTAATCTTAACTGGATTTTTTTTTATTATTATTTTAATTTTAAAATTTATTTTGTTTATTCGCATTTCGTGATTTATTTTAATTCGGAGTCCGTGTTTAACGTTCGTTTAGTAATTTTGATTGACTTCTCTACGCGACAAGAGTCATTCATCTGATCATTACCCATAAAACAACGGGATGTGTACGCTCGGCAACATTCGTTCTCGGACAAGACACGTTAGGGCTATCAGATGGGATCGTAAATATATGACCCGGAAATGCAGGGAGGCAAATACGCAAGGAGAAAAAAGAAAAGAAGAAAGGAGAAGAAACATGAGAAGAAACAAAGAAAATTCGATAGAAAACGAGGAATTAGAAGAATATAGTGAAGCTGAAATAAATTGTGTTAAAAAGAAAAAAAATAACAGATCAAATGTAAAGCTAAAAGAAAAAAACATTAATTAAATGACAAAAAAATTTCTCAAAATAAATTAGAAATTAAAAAAATCAAGGTATAAAAAAATGAAGAGAAATATTTAAAAAGGACAACGTCATGGTTTCCATAACCCATTAGAATCATAGATAAACCAAAGTATCACTGGTTTATCTAGAGATATCGATCCCTCTACATGCAGGTTTTGAATTCAAAGTTTTCCTTCTCCTAAACTGGTTGCCTACTCAGGGCAAGAGATTCCACCCAGCCAGCCCTGCTATTTAAGACGGAGTGTTTTTTGTTTTGTTTTTTTTTTGTTTTTTTAAGTCATGAATACAAAAATACTGTGCAAACGTTGAATCAAAAGATTTAATAAAAATCTACAAAAGATCACATGAAGAACGAAGAGATGCATTCATATCTTTCTGAAGAGTATTTGTGCGAAAGTGATCGCAACTAGCTCAACCGGATTTCGAATTCGACTCGCCGGGTTTAAATTCCTAGTCGCTCACCGATACACTAGACGCACGTCCAGAAACAGCTTTAGAAAAGTTTAGATTAGTTTCTTATGCTACGCTATAAAATCATTACGTCTGTTGAATAGACATGATCAAACCGTTGCTATGGTAAGGTTAATAATAATATTTGTCCTTTCCTTATAAGGAAACCTTCTGCATTCATTAATCGAGCAGCAAGTGCTACTCGAGATACTCTTTTCTCCGTACCCTGGCCACCGGAATGAAATCAAAGTAGAATATCTGTTGTCTTCATCCCTAAAGGTGGTGAAATTATTAGACGTTTCCTTATAAGGAAACATTCAGCATTCATTGACCGAGAAGCCAGTACTACACGAGTTACAATCACTTGAAAGTGTAGCAAAATCGTTCTCTAAAAACAATTTTTTAATTTAATTTAATTTAATCTAATCCACTAACCGTTATTGTTCTTTCCAGTATTGGAGGGGGATTTTTTTTTGCCTAAACGTTTGTTTTTAGATTCAATGGCGTAATGGATAGCGGCTAGGATTGAGGAATAGGAGAGCAGGGTTCGAATTCCAGTCGAATCCATTACATTCACTTACGTGCTAATACCCTTTGGAAAGGTATGAATTCTTTTCTTCTCCCCTTTCCCAGCTATGGGTAAAAATAGCAGGACAGACCGGGTTCTAGAGCTTTTGATGGCAACTTGTCTACCGCAGAAAGAAATGGCAACCTACTGAGGGAAAAAATCTGCCTCGTTAGATACAAAATCGCCTAAGCATGGCACATAACTGAGCAGTGCCTTTTCTGTTGGATCTTTTTGTCTTTTTTTATTTTGATTTTCGGCTATTTTGATCTCGGCCGAATAGGTTACCCTCCAACTGGCGAGGCTACTTGGCTCAGCGTCTAGGACTTGCCTGATGGTGTAAGGGTCCCTATTTTGCAAACTACAGCTACCGACCTCTTGATTATTGCGTGAAACCGCATGAAACATGCAGTCCTGCTGACTTAAATTTTGACTTAATATATATATATATATATATATATATATATATATATATATATATATATCATCCATCCACAGATCAGTGCGGCTAGACATCCGGTTGCCTCTAGCTAGGATCGTAACCCGACTGACTTGGTGTCAGTCGGAGATTCTAACAATTAAGCCGTCGGCATAAGGTGGATTTTATTTTTTTTTAGAAACACGCCCAGTGACACGCCAATGTTTCATTGTTATAATTTATTTTACCAGGGATTTTTATTTTTCTCTAGATCTTAAGACTTCACTGAAGATCCAGAGAAAAATAAAATCTCTGGAGAAATAAATTATAACAATGGAACGTTAAAGTGGTCTGTTTTTTCTTTAAATTAAATTATTCGCTCTGACTTAACATTGAGCTCTTCGGATTTCAACCTCCTTGGGATTATCCATACAGATTACCAAGATTTTCTTTACTTTTATATATATATATATATATATATATATATATATATATATATATATATAAGCTGCGTTAAAGACGACTGACAATGTACTGCGATTTATTTAATTTTTCTTCTGATAGTTCAAGATTTTTTTTTTTTGTTTTTTATGGAAAGACTGTCCAAAAAACTTTGTAAAATCAAAGTTACAGAGAATTAATATTATTTATGAGTTTAAATAAATGCTACCTAAAGGACTGTGTTTCTGATAAAACCAATCACATAAATATTTATGTTGGTCATACTGCTACATACCTATCTAGACGACTCACGTTACACCCACGCGACCATAGCTTAATTTTGTCTCATTTAAAGACATATAGAAACCTAGTAAACTCCATCCGCAACATACTAGCAGAAAATACAAGTAGAATCATCCACATGTAAAAAAAAAAAGATTAAAAATAATGGAAGTACTAATAATACAAAAGAAAATTCCATCATTTAATAACATTAGCTATAAAGATGGCCACAGTTGGAAATTATTTCGTTTTTGCTAAAATTCAGGTAGCATCCGAGAGGAAATAATTAAATGCAAATCGAAATATGTTTTCTTTGAAATGTGTTAATGTTAACGTATAAAAACTTTTGGAGCGTGCAGTCGCAACACTAAGGTTGAATTTTTTGAAAATTTAAGAGAGTGCGTATTTTTATTAATATGGCAATTTGATAATTTTTAAAACAAGGATCATAACATTCATCGAGGGATTTGTAGGTTAATGCATCTTTAAAATTTTGTTTGCGAAGGGATTTCGCCATTTTATATCCTTAACTTTACTAATCTACTTTTTATATGAATGATTCATTGTAATATATATATATATATATATATATATATATATATATATATATATATATATATATATATACTAGCAGTAGAGCCCGACATTGCCCGGGGATGTGACAGTAAGAGATAGATTAAGTATCAACCATCATAAAGACTGAAAAATAAAATTGACAAAGATTATTGTTTAAGGTTGACGGACACGCATGTCTTAATTAGTTTTTTTGGTTTTTTACGAATTGGTCAAACCCAAACAAAAACATTGTTTTCAATCGTTATGAGTCTATTGATTGAATAGAATTTTATTATAAACAATTGTCTTGTAAATGGAATTTTTAAAGCATTGTGAATGTAAAGATAAAGAAAAGTGTGCAAGACAATAAGAAACACTGCCTGTCAAAAAAAAAATGTTTTGTTGAAATCGGTTGAAAAATGTAGGAAATCCGATCCCATATATAAATGAACACACACAAACAACCTGGGTTTTATAAGTAAAACTCGATATGGTGACAGAATGGTGTTTTATCGTGTTTGCAAATTGATTTTGTGTGAAAACAATTGTGTTTTTCCAATTTTTGGCGCTGTCAGAACAACCACAAGGTAATTTTACGCAGTCCTGTGAAGTTTTGTTTAAATCGGTTGAAAAATGTAGGAAATCCGATCCAATATATAAACGTACAGGCACACACACACACACACGCACAAAATCTGCGTTTTATAATAAGTAAGATATGTATGTGTGTGTGTGTGTGTGTGTGTGTGTGTGTGTGTGTGTGTGTGTGTGTGTGTATCCTTTCTGTCAACTTCAAAATTGAGTTCGTTGTTATTTCTATGTAATATGTTATCTAGGAACGGAAGTTTCAAAAGTGAACTCTTCTGTAGGTTCAACGTTGTTAAATTTGTAGAGATGATCTGTCAGATTAGTGTTTTGTGGATATATTAATAATGAGTCGTCTGTGTATCTGAAAACTGAAGAGTTTGTAGGGAGAGTGTTTTTGAATGGGTCTTTCTCTATAAATTCTAAAAAGAGGCAAGCAAGAACTCCGCTGAGAGGAGATCCCATTGGTAAACATTCTCCCTACAAATTCTTCCTATTTCAGATACACAGACGACCCATTATTAATATATCCAAAAGACACTAACAGATCTCCTCTACAAACTTAACAACATTGAACCTACAATAAACTTCAGTTTTGAAACCGAAACAAACTACACTCTTCCGTTCCTAGATATCATATATATATATATATATATATATATATATATATATATATACATTAGTACTGGCAGCAAAATCAACCACATCTCCAGTGACCATAATGCTAAAAAAAGGACGTAAAACGGTTGATCTTTTAAGCAATTATGCACAAGACAAGAGATTCTTTGCAATTTTCCCCGCAATGCTCTCACTGGGTGAATGGTCATTTGTTTGGCTGGTCACGTGCGGCCGTGTTCAAGTATACATTGGGAAATGGAGAATCAGTAACAGCAGAATGCCCAGCCACGTATATTCTTGCCCACAGGACAATATTAAGCGACGAAGGTGCCATGATTAGACAGAGAAAAAAGTGGACAATGTCTTTTTATTAAGAAATGGAACGAAAGGCCGCTTTTAAACTGATAATTTCAGATTGAAAAAAAGTTATGGCAAACGTCTTCTGACCTGAATATCTCAACGCCATTTTATTTAATTGCTATTTTTTTTTTTTTTAAGTCAGATAAGGCGAACTTTTGGGAAATAACAGATATTTCTTTATGAAAGATTACAAATTTCTGGCCGGATACTTCGAAGACATACGGCAGGGTAACGATTATCAGCGCTAAAAGTGGACGGAACGAGCCTAGTTCAAATTCCCGCCTAGTCCATTGTATTCACTTTTGTAATAAGGTTCTAGAGAAAGCTATGAATATGTACCTTCTCCCTAAACCTGACCATAGGTAAAATAATGGGGTAGACTGGACTCTCTAAACTTTGCTAGCAGTTTAATGGAATAAAAACTTTGAATTCAAACCGTAAAAAAGGCAACGGTAAACCGCACTCCTATCATCCCCAACATGCAAATATGAATATGATAACCAAAAGGAGGCTGTAGAGAGTCATGATCGACTATATCCTGGTGGGATATGACATGATTTAACAGGATACTTTTTTTTTTATTCAATTATTTTTATTTTTTGTTCTTTTCGTCTTCTTGCCTTCGTCTTAACTATTCTTCTTCTTCTTTTTCTTCTTCTTCTTCTTTTTCTTCTTCTTCTTTTTCTTCTTCTTCTTCTTCGGATTCGTCGAAGCCCATATTTTATTTTCGTATCAAAAAACGTAAAGAAGGAAATGTTGAAGTTAATAGTGGATGTTTCATATATATAATCAGACAGTAATACTTATTACATTAAAATGATTGAATAGATATCCAAGTCGTTTACCCAGTTTAATTCTACAGTAATTCATTATATACATACACACATATATATATATATATATATATATATATATATATATATATATATAGATAGATAGATAGATAGATAGATATAGATATTTCTTTTCTCTCTCTCTCTCTCTCTCTCTATATATATATATATATATATATATATATATTATCTATATTTATTATATATTTATTTTATACTTATATTTATATATATATATATATATATATATATATATATATATAAATTATATATATAAATTCTTTATATATTTCTCTTTCTCTCTCTCTCTCTCTCTCTCTATATATATATATATATATATATATATATATATATATATTTCTATAATTATTATATATCAATTTAATATAGCAGTTTCTCTCTACCGAGTGCTAATGGCTTATGGATAAAAACTCTGACTGGTACCAAATCGTTTGGGTTTCGATCCTGGCTTGAGACTTTCAGACGTCTAGTCGCTCTGAGGAACAGTAATACAGCGAAACCGTACTGTCTGCGAATGTATATATATATATATATATATATATATATATATATATATATATATATATATATATATATATATATATATATATATTTCCCCTGAGTAAATAACAACGATAGTGAACACACAGTCAAAAATAACATAAACATCTTCTACAAAAAACAAATGGACATCAACTAAAACAAGATGAATCTTCACTTTGATAAAGAAATGCACTACCCCAATTGACCCGAACAAATAAATTATCTACTTCAAAAGATTTAAAGCAGCTAACCTATCTTCAAAAATAACAACGCACCACCAAAATCAAAATTATAACAAACGAACATTATCTATGAGTTCAAATTCCCCTTAAGGAACTGTGTTCCTGATCAAACCGAATTCATAAATAATTACATACTTTATACTACTACATGCCTATTCAGACGACCTATCTGATCACAGCTCCATTAAAACCCATTTAAACACACACACCAACTTACCAGACTCCATCCGAAACATACTCGTAGAAAATACTAACATGATAACCTCATCTATATGTAAAAAGTTAAAAATAATGGAAGCCTTAATAATAAAAAGAAAAAGCCAACACCTAATAATATTAACTACGAACACGGCCAAAATGTGCTGTGTTCGGAAATTGAAACATCCCTATAACTCTAAAACATACACACAACCCATACACCCAATTAAAAAGCAAAAAATAAAAAAAAAATCCTTGGTATTCGCTAAAAATATAACCGAAAGTGCTCGGAATTATAGAACATTTGGACAGTTTCTACACACTCTGGGTTCAAAAAAGAAAACACTTTTTTCAAATACAAGATAAATCAAATAAAAAAGCTTAAACATAGTACCTTGTCCGTCGGCTTTAATTAAATATGTATAAATGAAGGATTGCTGTCTAAGTACACTATATATATATATATATATATATATATATATTGACAATATGTATATATATATATATATATATATATATATATATATATATTGTCATCAACAGAGAGACTCTTTCGCTGTATCACAGCTCATCAATGTGGTTAGATGACCGTTTGCCTCTCCTTAGGATCGAAAACCGGCTGAAATGGCGTCAATCGAAGAATCTACCACTAAGCCGTTGGCAGGGATGAAGGTAAATTTAAGCCTATTTATTTTGAGATAAGCATGCCAGTTACTTGGAGAACGCGATTCGTTTTATTGAAGAGTATTGCATTAGTAGTAGTAATAGTCACTGTTTACAAACTCACACTTCTTCCCAGAAAGCTCAACCGCTATATATATATATATATATATATATATATATATATATATATATATATATATATATATTGTTGTGTTTATATATTCTTTTTATAGATACAAATATTTATTTATTTATTGCATTAGTAATAGTCACTGTTTACAAACTCACACTTCTTTCCCCTATATATATATATATATATATAAAGACATTTTTGTGTTTATATATTCTTTTTATAGATACAAATATTTAAGTAAATGCTCTGTTTTATAATAAACAGTATTTATAACATTTACCGGCTTGAATGTCCGAGAAATTTTCATAGAAAATATTCGTTCTCCGACAGGATTCGAACCTGTATCCTATACGGAACCGTCATTTAGCCTGACGTCCTCTTAATCAAAGTCGTATTTACTGCCTTTAAACTTCAATCTTCCATGAATTTCAATATATATATATATATATATATATATATATATATATATATATATATATATATATATATATATATATATATATATATATATATATATATATATATATATATATATATATATATATATATATATATATATATATATATATATATATATATAATCACTAGCTGATTGACTTTAGACTCAGCACCAGGAAAAAAACTTTTGTATTTACATTACATTTTCTATTGCTTGCAAGTGGTCCCCATCTTTATTGCTATATTCACGACCTTTCGGCCGTTCGAAATTCGTCTCAGAAATATAGACAAAACATTAGAAATCGTTCGGACAACATCGTCAGAAGATTCAACTATTGACTATAATTTTTCATATTTTCGTTATACAAATTTAAAAGTAAGTCATACGCTATTTATTCGTGTTTAGTTTTTTTCACTTTGTGTGTGTGTGTATTCATTTCTGTGCGTGTTCGTATGTGTCGTATGCCTTGCTTCTTTCTCCTTTTCATTATTCCCTTGTCTCTCCCTGTTTCTTTTCCTTCTTTTTTTTTTCTCTTTCGACACTGTCAAATATATATATTGTATTTTCGTGAGACAACCAACACTTCAGACGATATCAAATTTCATAAAAAAAAAACGTAAAACTGTAAGTAAGACTATAAATGAAAATGTAAATCAAGAGGTCAATTAAATTACGCAACCTTGCTTTCGACCTAAAATCTTTTAAACCACTATCCAATATTTGAAGCCGTTGCCCTCATATTAAAAAAGAAATATTAAGCAAATATGAAGCCGGTTTAAAAAAAAATCTGATTTTAACAACACTGTTATGCGTTCGATACACTAGGCTCCCGACCAGTGGCCTAGCTAGAGTAAACGTCACCCGGGGCGGTCCGCTCAAATGTCACCCCAATGACCCCGATTCACCCTATGCTGAATGGTTAGCTGTAGCTAAATTTTAATACATGCTCTACCTCTACTTTACTCTACTGACCGGTACGTTACTGTTTACATGTAAGATCCAAGACAAAATCCAATACCACAAAATAATCAGTTCAAATCAAAAGCTGAAAACATTGCTATTTTTCCTACTCACAAATTTCCCGACAATTTATTAGAAAATTTCTGACGGGGGGACAAAACTGGGGGGTCATAAATT
>CAHIKZ030000747.1:75000-85000 GCA_903632075.3 Acanthosepion pharaonis | reverse complement strand
AAGAACTGTCCAAATGTTTTATATTTTCGAGCGGATGATTCGATTTTTCAGCTTAATTGAGTGTGTGCGTTATGTGTATGTCTTAATATGTGGTAGGGATGTTTCTAATTTCCGAATACGGTTAGCACATTGTGGCTTTGTTCGTAGTTAATATTGTTAAGAGTTGGCTTTTTCTTTTTTAATATTAAAGCTTCCATTATTTTTAGTCCTTTTTTGCAAGTGGATGCAGTTAATATATTTCTGTTTTCTACTAGTATGTTTCTAATGGAGTCAGGTAAATTTGTGTGTGTGTTCTAATATATATATATATATATATATATATAATATATATATATATATATATATCTTAGTTTGTTCAAATCTCTCTCTGTATATATATATATATAGAGAGAGAGAGAGAGGGAGATACGTATGAGAAATTTATGAGAGAAATTATATATATATATATATATATATATATATATATATATATATATACAGAGAGAGAGAGAGAGAGGGAGAAAGAAAGAGAGGGAGATAGAGCGATACGTATAAGAATATGAGAAATTCCTAAGAGAAGGCAGACGTTTTATTCATTTTTGGTTTGAATCTGCGTTCTTGAATGGGACTGTCGCCATTTAGTGTTGACATCATGTATGTAAATGGTCGAATATTTAGTTATGGGGTCATTATTTAGTTAGCGTATTAAATAGGCATCTATAAATATATGCTCTTTCAATAATAATACATTTTTGTCGTCCGGTTTGAATATTCGAAGAATCTCATTAAAGAAAAATATACGTATATATATATATATATGTCGTTAGATCCGATGTGCTTTAGATCTCTCATCCCAGAAATAAATAAATATACTATTTAAGAAATAAACGTTTTGCCTACTCAAATAGGTGTTATTCACTAAAAAATAACTTTTAAGTAATAAAATCTGACGGAATATTAAATACAAATTCATCCCTTTTAGATTGCTTTATTTACGTTAGAATTTATAACTGAGCAGTTGTGTTTATTTTAAGGAAGGACATCCACATTGTTGGCCTTAAACTGCCAATTTTTATACGATCTTACATGATGAGCAAGTCCGGCACCGGTTAAAAGAACCTTCTCATAGATATTCCATATAAGTTCAGACTGCGTATTCTCTGGAATCTAGTATATGTTACCCTTCCTAAGAGCTCTGTTCATTTCGAACGCTTAATCTTTTGACCTCAAAGCGATTTCAACCATCAAACATTTATCCAACTAGACCTATTCTCTGACATTTTTGCCGAATATAAAACTGGTGTTGTCCACGCGCAAGTTATTCCAAGACAAGCTTCTTACTATTTGAGTATATTTTATCTTGTCCAATAATAAATGAAAATTCTATAGCCAAGATAGTTAAACTGAGGTCGATTTTTTACTCGAAGGTAAAAGCCAAAATTCTAAATGCCAATTTTCCAGACAGAAAACTGGACATTACATTATAATAATGTGCAACATCTACCCTGTTTCACATATTTCAATTTGTTTCGTAATATAGACTTCTATCTATCTATCTATCTATCTAAAGAAAGAAAGAAAGAAAGAATAGACACTCGTACAGAGGAAAAGAAAACGTAATTAAAAAGCAAATGAAAGAAAGAAAGAAAGAAAGAAAGAAAGAAAGAAGTTAAAATCACACATGGACAAAAAATGAAAATTAGGCAAATAGCGTTTCAAAACATAAATGGAAAAAGAAAATGATAACTAACATGCAAACACACAAAAAGAAAGAAAGAAAGAAAGAAAGAAAGAAAGAAAGAAAGAAAGAAAGAAAGAAAGAAAGACGCGAAAAACATATCTGGACAAAAGATTGAAAATGAGGCAAATGTCGTTTCAAAACTTAAATGGTAAGAAAGAAAATGCAAATTAACATGCAAAAAGAAAGAAAGAAAGAAAGAAAGAAAGAAAGAAAGAAAGAAAGAAAGAAAGAAAGAAGTGAAAATCACACATGGACAAAGAATGAAAATGAGGCAAATATCGTTTCAAAAGTTGAATGGAAAGAAAGAAAACGAAAACTAACATGCAAACAGACAGACAGAAAGAAAGAAAGAAAGAAAGAAAGAAAGAAAGAAAGAAAGAAAGAAAGAAAGAAGCGAAAAACATATCTGGACAAAGAATGAAAATGAGACAAATATCATTTCAAAACTTAAATGGTAAGAAAAAAACGCAAACTAACACGCAAGCAGAAAGAAAGAAATACTACTAAGGAAAGGAAGAAATAATGGTAAGGAAAGGAAGAAAGAAATAACAGGAAAGAAAGAAAGAAAGAAAGAAAGAAAGAAAGAAAGAAAAAAGAAAGAAGTAATGGGAAAAAGAAAGAACCGTAAATAATATATCGCCTATGAGTGACAATGAAACAAGTAGCGTTTCTAAAAATGAAGGAAAAGAAAAAAAGAAAACAATAAACATAAACATAAAGAAAGAAAGAATGAACAAAATGAAGGAGAAAACAAAAAAAGAAAGAAAGAAAGAAAAAGATAGAAGTAAAGAAAAAAATTACAAGTGATGAAAGACATAACATAAGGTAATTGAAATAAATGAAGGAAAAGAAAAAAGGAAAAAATAATACAAGAACGAAAGCAAACAAGAAAAAAAAAGAAAGAGAGCCAAATAGAAAGCAAATTAAAGAAAAGCATTAAGCAAATAAAAACAAAATTAAATCAGTCTGAAAAATAAGTGAAGGTGTCCAAATTAACGGAACCCTTTTGTCGACATGTCCGTCTTTGGAAACAGCAAAAACTCCATTTGCCTTCTCGTCGCGTAGAACTCGCTATAGAATGCAATGGTGTAATTTAGAACGGCCATTTTGGGAGAGAAAAGGGGAAAAATACGTTTGCTTTTCCAGCATTTGCCTCGCTTTGGAGAATCGTTAAATATCACTTAGTCGCAACGTCAGGGTTTGTCTTTGCCTCGAACGTGATAAAACACGACTAAAAAACATCAACTGAAAATTACAATAAACGTTCACACAGAAGCACACACACATACATACATACATACATACATACATATATATATATATATATATATATATATATATATATATATATATATATATATATTTAGCCAACACGATAGAGTTAATAAGACGGTATACAAACTGAAAATGTAAGAGGCTAAGTGTGTGCATATATTTGTGTTTGGGGCAATTGCGAAGTTGGAGGTGAAAGACAAGGAAATTGGTGTAGTTGTGACTGACTGGCGTGTTGCTGCGCCAAGTAATGGAATAAATTTTTGGCGTGTGTGCTCAGATAAATAAGAGGTTTTCTTTTAAATTTTGTTATTTTTATATACATATGTGTTTACCTTTTTCTTTGCAAAATCTATTGAAGGACGTAAAAGCCGAAAATTACTAGGTTTATCGTAAATATTGGAAATAAAGAACAGGACAATAAAGAAATAAACTATTCAGAATCATCCTCTCTCCGTATAAAAGTAGGAAAGTGTTTTGAAAGTGAAGCTAATTAAATTGAATGCAGTTGAAGGAGGAGGTTCTTAGACAAAAAGAAGCAAACCATGAAGATATTTTTTCAATAGATATATTTATATATATATATATATATATATATATATATATATAATATAGATAGATAGATAGATAGATAGATAGATAGATAGATATTGATATATAGATAGATAGATATGTGTGTGTGTACATGTATGTATACAGAGTTAGGGAAGGAAGGGGGAGAGAAAGACAGTGAAATGAAAATGATAATGAACATAGATAGATAGATAGATAGATAGATAGATAGATATGAACAGAATGAGATAGATAGATAGATAGATAGATAGATAGATAGATAGATATAGATAGATAGATACGAACATGTTCAGATAGATAGATAGATAGATAGATAGATAGATAGATAGATAGATAGATATGAACAGGCTCAGATAGATAGATAGATAGATATGAACAGGATTAGAAAGATTTGAACAGTCTGAGATAGATAGATAGATAGATAGATAGATAGATAGATAGATAGATAGATAGATAGATAGATAGATAATGAGATTGGGGCGAAAAATGCGAACCAGAATTGGTTATTCCAAACAAATATGTAGGCACCCACTAAAGAGGTAAGAGAGTCACTTCCCATCTGTACGAGAAGGTCTCCGGTCTCGAACGCACATACTCACTGGCCAAGGTTAAATGATGAAACCGGCACTTGAATAATAAAAGGGATATGACGCAAAACAGAGTTTCAGACTCGTATGCAATTTACGAAACAATCTTACCTATATAGGTACGTATGTATGAATGGATGTAGGAAAACGCATTCAGTCTAACATCGAGCCTCGTCAGTATCAAGATGGGTAACCCCTTAAAAATACCAGGTACATCAGTTTGGATGTTCGGGTGATGTAATAAATAATGGCTCGGAATTGTTAATTGAAGATAAGTGTTCCAATTCCCGTTGGGATCGTTTTATTCGTCTACGTGCAAATACCTTTAGGAAATGCATCAATTCCTTAGCTATGGCTTAATTAGCAAGGCTTGTATAACTAAATTATTATTATCTCAAAAAAAATTTTCATTCTAATAAATATGTCCGTCGTGGGTAAACTACGTCCAGCAGCACGGTCTCTGATCAGGAGGTTTTGAGGAGCATGGAAACGCCTCTTAATTGTTGGTGTTCCTAGGTCCACCCTGACACTGGGTGGTAGCACCTGTTAGGGTCCTGGCAATGGTCAAATATTTAACTGGGGTCAAAACACTACGAAAGTATAAAAATAGGTTTTAATACAAGAAATACTTTATAAAAAAATATTACCAGAAATAAATTTTCGCAAAAAATATATTACCATCAATAAAAATTTTGTCGGCAATAAATAACCCATTGCGTCTTATATGCTGTAAAACAAAACAAAGAAAACCTAACTAAAAAGAATTACTGGTTTTAATTAACCTGCAAAGGGTTGACAAACCGTAAAAAACAAATCAATGAAGCAATCAAGCAGTAAGTCAAACCGTAGAGTGTGTCTGCTATTTCAGCCGTGTAGTTCCGGTTGAAGGACAATCGGGTCCCTGACCAGGTTCTGTACGGTGAGTTGGCTGCAGGAAAAAGACCAGCCCCAAAACCGAAATTCAATTATAAAATAAAATCTTAACCGCAATGTGATAGTCCCACATCTTGCAAAATGTTTTTGGTAAATCTTGATCTAGATTGCTTATCTCAGAAGAAAGCGGTGTCTAAGAGGGAATTTGAATAGAGTCTTACATATCTATGTCTACCATCACCCATTCCCAGAATATTGCTGCCACATATGGTCCTGTGCTCCTGATATTTATCTAGAGCTCCTTGATAAAATCCAAAGAAGAATCCGCAATATTATTGGCCCTGTTCTAGCGTCTTGGCTTCAGTCTCTTTCTCAGCGCCGGAAGGTCACCTCAATATTGCTTTTCTATAAATGCTTCCATGTGAATTGTTCGGGTGAGCACTTCGCTATAGGGGCTAGCTTTTAGAATTGTTGTTTTTTATTCCCTTCCCCTCACCCACAGACAATGAATTGTAAATATGGGGACTAGTTAGTATTTTCATAGAGACAAAGAGGTATTATGGTGGTTGTAGTAAGAAAGTTAAGACAGAAGAAGACCGTCCTTTTTTCCAATCCCCTTTTTAGACTTGTGCCACATTTCTGTATAAAACAGAATAAATATCGCTCTTCGCTATGGTGTAAATTGTTTTGTCTTCATATTGTCAACACTCATTGGAGCTAGTTTTTTATTTTTTATTTTATTCCCCTCCTCCTACAGACAATGAATTGTACGTATGGGGACTAGTTATGATTTTCATAGAGACATTGTGGTATTATGGTGAATGTAGTAAGAAAAGTAATGATGCCTTGTTTTAGTGTTAGGAATATCGTGGTATGTTTGGGTCAGTGTTTGTGGCTAACGCTAAGACGGATGAAGGCGGTCCTTTTCCCCTTTCCCCATTTTTGCCTTGTGCCATATTTTATAAATATTTAAAAATAAATATCTCACTTCGTTATAGTGTCTAGGCTCTTATGGATTTAAGCGCAATACTAGAGGTCTCATCTATTTCCAGGTGAGTTGGCTAGATGTAACCGTAAATTCCATGCTAACAGTTTCTTTTCTCGCACTTCTCGATTGTGGATCGCTCTTCTGGCTACACGCTTTCGAATTAACTTTAATTTTCAAAAGATTAAATGCAATGTCAATCGTTATCTAATGTCCACCTAATTTCTCTTCTTTTGTTCTCACTCCTTGGAAATGTTTCTAACTCTTTCACACCCAATGAACCCTTGGTCTCAGTGACTTTGCTGCCTTGCTTGGGTTGAACTCGATTAAATAAAAATGCATAAAAAAACTCAAGTGATAAATTTGAAAGTGTTTTGATGAAAATATTAGCATGGAATTTTATTTAACCTACAATAATGTGGTCGCCTCTGCTTTAATGGCATAGGACTAAAAATAAACATTAAAGAATCTACTTGCATAGAGAAGTCATTCACGACAGGTGATAAAGCAATAGTAAAAATTAGTCATAAAAAAGTAAAAATTTTTAAGACCAGATTTTTCCAGATCTTTATATATATACTTTTTCCAGATTCACTTTCCAGATTTTTTCCAGATATATTTCCTGTCCTGGGTATGATGATAAACTACATCCGCGTCCTGGGTAAAACGATAAACTACGTCCAGCAGCAAGGCCTCTGATCAGCATGTTTTGAAGAGCGTGGAACCACCTTTAAATTACTGGTGTCCCCAGGTCTACCTTGCCCCGAGGTGGTAGCACCTGTTAGGGTTCCAGCTATGGGCAAATAGTTAACACCCAAACTTGTGTAAGCGTCCTCGGTATGACGATAAACTGCATCCCCGTTCTGGGTGATAATTTTTAACGTCTTCTTTCTTTTACATGCATAATCGTGTATGCTCTCTCTCTCTCTCTCTCTCTCTCTCTCTCTCTCTCTCTCTCTCTCTCTCTCACACACACACACACACTGATCAGATATAAAAACAAAAAATATTGTCTTATTGAAATCCATTCATTTCATTTCTTTTATTCGTGCAAGATATCGTTACCATTGCTTTTTGTCTGACATGGAGTAGTCTCTGAGGCGTTCTGGGTAAGACTATAAACTTCGTCCAACAGCAAGGCCTCTGATCAGGAGGTTTTTTTTTGAGCGTGGAACCACCTCTTAATTGCTGGTGTTCCCAGGTCCACCCTGACTCGGGGTGGTAGCACCTGTTAGGGTCCCAGCATTGGGGAAATAGTTGACCCACAACCTGACTCAAAACACTATGAAATCGTAAAAATAGATTTTAATACCAGAAATACTTTTAAAAAAATTAGTATCAGCAATAAATATTTGAAAAAAGAAAATATTACCAGAAATAAAAATCTTGTCCGCATTAAATAACCCACTGAGTTTAATATGCCACAAAATAAAACAAACCAAGGTATACATTTAAAAAAAAATATGACCAGCTATACATTCGTTTTTTTTTTAAAAAAAAAAGGAAATTTTCTCGACATTAAATAACCCATTGTGGTTGATATGCCGTGAAACAAAACAAACCAAACCAAATCAGATATACAGGGTGACCCCAAGAGACCGTGACCTTGAGCAAGTAAACATTTCGCCATTTAGAATTCAAGATGGAATTCACAGTATCCCAGCTGAGAGATGTTGCAGCAGTCAATGAGGAATCTCAACAGCAGATTTCAATAATTCATTCATACAGGAGGACACCATCTACAGGATGTAATTTTAAAAAAATGAAAATTCCACCATTGTTTCTTAAATGGCATGTTTTAAGGTTTCAATTACTATGAATAAACTATTTTTCTTCCATCACTCTTGGTGTTATTGGATTGTTAAAAAGTTCCCGTTTTTTTGGTTCACGCTGTATTTCCAAATTTATTTCCAGATTTTTCTTATAATATTTTTTCTAGATTTTCAGTTTTTTTTTTATATATATAGTTTTAAATTTATTTATAAGCCAGTTTTGTCCAATTTAGTCACCGTTTTCAATGGCTGCTGCCGGGTTTACTTTGTCAGATAATGCGGGATAATAAAACGTAGAATGGTAATGGTTACGACGAAAATATCCGTTTCCCCTAAAGGATTTGGTTGGTTTGGTTTGTTTTACGGCATATCAACACCTCAATGGGTTATTTCATGCCGACAAAATTTTTATTGTTGGTAATTTTTTTTCTTCTTTCAAAAATGTATTGCTGCTATTTTTTTTTTTTTCCAAAAATGTATTGCTAGTAATAATTTTTTTTACAAAGATTTTCTGGTATTAAAACCTATTTTTAAACTTTCATAGTATTTTGACCCAAATTTGGGTGTTAACTCTTTTGGAGGTGTTGAAATTTACAAGCCATTTCTTGTCCATTTAACTACTGATTGGGGGCCATTTTCAATAGCAGCTGTTAGGTTTGCATTGTCAGATAATGCGAGATAATACAACTTAGAATGGTAATGAAAATAACTGTTGTCCCTAAAGGATACATTTTTGATTTAGCGATCTAACAATTGATAAATGCAATGATAAATATTGGCCTTTTGTATTCAGCATTCATTGACGGAATCGAAAGTGTCATTGAAATTAATAAACTCTTCTCTTTTTTTAAAAACTTTTTTTTTTTTTGTTTTAGAAAGAAATAGATTTCTAAAGTTCACTACCTCTTTCTAGTACTGATGGGGGTTGTTTCTAAATTCCTTGTCTTTTTATCGAGGGATTAATTAAGATTCTCCGAGTCTTTGTGGGTGAAAAATTATTTTCCATCTTCGAATCCCTCTCTCACAGACGGGGTGTGATAAGACGCTCACTGGAATCTCCATGGAAAGTGTTCAGAAGGACTACATTCCTTTGTTTTCACCAGTTCTGTCACGGTAAGAATCACCTTGCCACGCCTATTGTAGCAAAACACCCTCATTTCCTCTATATTCCATTATGGAGAAGAAAATTCTACCCGAACAGCTTCTTCCCCCGAACCGCTGCAGGGTGGAACCGATGATGTTTCTCCGATCCCTACAATATTAACCTGTTCAAGTCTAGGGTTAACCGTTATCTTCCCCTCCTATCCGCATAATGTTATGGTCCGGTTCCTTGTACCACGGTGATAGTCCAAGGTAGAACCAATAAAGAAGAACTCGAACACGGATATGGAATAACACAGATATATTACAAACAGGAATATATACAGAGAAGTAGAAAGTGTTAGTATGAACAATCAGGTTTAGTAGGGAGAACAATGTAGCCTCGACCAGTATCACTATTCCAATGTCTTGTAGTAATTGTCTGAACGCGACTCTGTTTCGGACTGCCTCTGACTCGACTGACTGATTCGCTTGCTCTGACTGACAGACACTCCTGACTGACCTCACTCCAGACTTCAGATTGAACTCCCTGTTTCCTCTTGAGGCGCAGTATTCATTACGTATGGAATAGTTCATTATGTTATTATCGGTAAGGGCCCATAACAGCCATATCGATTTTAGTTATTGCTGTTGATCTTGTTTCTGTTATTTGGTTCTGTGTAATTCTGTAACGCAAAACTATGGCCCTCGCCCAGACCTAAAGGCTTCCTTCAGCTACTTACACTGAACGAAATTGTTTTATCTGGGGGAATGGCTTCTCAGTTGTCTTCCAAGTACTCACCATTAGATCTGAAACACGTATCACCGATTCCTTTCTAATTTTCAAAGTTCTCTTTCGTGATTGCTTTCAACTGTTTCTTTTTTTATGTGCCATATATAAACGGAAGTAGAAAGGCTCAGTACGAACAATCAGGTTTAGTAGGGAGAACAATGTAGTCTCGACCAGTATCACTATTCCAATGTCATGTAGTAATTGTCTGGACGCGATTCTGTTTCGTACTGCCTCTGACTCGACTGACTGACTCGTTCTGACTGACTGACGGACTTCTGACGGACTTCACTCCAGACTTCAGACTTCACTCCAGACTTCAGACGGAACAGTATTTAGTCACCCCCC
>CAHIKZ030000747.1:10000-70000 GCA_903632075.3 Acanthosepion pharaonis | reverse complement strand
TGTCAAAACTAACTAACGCCTTTATCCATTGTGCCATTTGTCCTGTCTGTGTATGAATTTCTGGGCATTATAAACCTAATGTCTTCAGCAACAATTTTTTACCTGCGCTCATATTGCAATTTTTGCTGTTATCATTTCATGTTTTTACCAGAGCTCATATAGCAATTTTTGTAATTAATATCGCTTTTCTCTGGAATTCCTTATTAGTGGTTCCCATATTGTATTCATTTCTATGCTTAGTCGGCTCAGGAGATTTTTGTAGCCTAGCATATGTGCTGATTCTTTAAGTTCGCGAATGTTCTTTGTTTATGATCTCAACCTGATCCCACAGAGGTCGGTGATCACCCTTTTCTCTCCATATGTGGTCAGCCACGCCTTATTTTTCCACTTCCCCTCGTGTTACAGGTTTCTAGTGTTCTTGAAGCCTTACTGTGAACAGTCTACCACAGTGAGCGAAATAAATTGTTCCAACCACCTGAAGAGGACCGGAGCGTACAGCGGCCGAAACGTTGTAATAAATATGGTGACCAAAATGAGGACAATAGTCCGAATGATGTAAATAGTGTACATAATACCTCATCTCAGATAGACAAAATAACAGGCATTAAGACAAAAGATAACGATTGGCGCTGTATCAGTTACATCTATCAATTTCAGCAGTGAAATAATGAGACCTAGCTGCCAATCTAGTGCTTAAAGTTGTGAAGTCAAGTTGCCAAATAGGAAAGGTCTTCAGAGCAATTGCCATGAAAATATTTAACGAAAAATGTACAGGAAAACTGCATTAGAACAGTGGACAAGTCAAAATAATACTAAACAGTTTTAAAATATGTAAGCAAAATACAGTGATTACTCGGGTTAAATCGTTTCGAGTTAAGTCATTTTCGAAGATACGTCAGTTTTTTTAAAATATTGTATCCAAAAATGAAACTCGGCTTACGTCTTTTTACTCGAGTTTACGTCGGCCGTAAAAAAGAATGTAAATGTACCCATATAAAATCATCAAATAGAAGAAACGCTTGCATAGCAAAGTATGTTCAGCAGATGTTCTTATTTCAGGTTCCTGTCGGCAGGCGGCTCTCGTGCGTTGTTTTCTGCTCCAACACCGATTTTGAATTCAAACTTGTTTAGATCTGTGCTCTGCCGTTGACGTTCTTTCAGTTACATTTCATTTGTGATTTAGGATACATTTTTGCCCATGGCTCAGGAGAAAAGTCCCAGTGCAAGTGCTAATGCAAAACCTAAGGCTATATCGCTGGAAGATAAAGTGAAAATTAATTATTTTATTCGGAACACTGTATGTATACATATCATAAATACTACAATAGGCAATGGAGAGTGGTTATTTCCGGTTTATGGTGTGGTTAATTCGACTTAAGTCGTTTTTCGACCTAAGTCGTGACCTCTGGAACCAATTATCGACGTAGGGTGAGGTATACCTGTATATGGACAGGGATAAAATCAAATATAATGAACTTAATGAGAATGAAAACATTACGACACACCAAGAGAAACTTTAGTAACATCAGCAATCGAGATCATCCCAAAGAAAACTTCTACTTTTTTTTACTAATGTTCATTCAATAGAAGTCCCAAGAGCCACTCAAGGTAGAGGGTTACTCTGTGGTGTTAACGTAAGAAAAGTTCAAGAAGCGAAGTTCTTGGGGCTATGCAGGAAATATAACATTTACTCTAGACTTGAAGAGGTCAAGATTTAAATATTGAATAAAATTTTTGAGTTTAGGCGGGGACGTTAGAAGCATAGAGTTGAAGTAAACTTCAAAAAGAATCGGAAACCCAATCCTAAACAGGGAACAGGGGATAAACAATTGTTCAAAAGATCGGGGAGGTGCGTGAACCAGGCGTTTGGCAAACCTATTTACTTCTATTGAGAGAGAAAAATGTAATAATTTCAGAGTTCAGACGGAGATGTCAGAAGTATAGAGTTGAAGTATACCTTAGAAAGATACCGGAAAATTCAATCCTGCATTGGAAACAAGTGATAAATCTCTACTTCTGTTCAAACTTGACAAAGAAAAAGAGGAGGACAGAGAAAATTCTCGACATTATGAAAATAAAATGAAATAAAACAATGCCAAGATATGACACAGAACAAAGAAATTAGGAACAAATGCAAGCAGGCTAAAAAGGAATGGCTCAATAAAATGGCGACAGAAAGAGAAAGTATGAGTAGCACAAAGAAAGCAGATATGAATAAAAAAAATAAGAGAACGAACACAACATGTTCATCTCTACGATGCATAAAATCCAAGGACAGGCCACTGATATTGGAGAAAGAAAAAAATACTCCAGAGATGGAACAAATATCTTGGAGAATTATTCCATGATGAAAGATGACTACCCTTAATACATACATATATCGAAGGACCAGAAATATTAGAATCTGAAGTAAAATCAGCACTGGCCAAAATGAACAGGCGGAACTGTGATAGAGAGGCTAAGAACTCTAGATAAATTCGGCATTGACAAGATTACAAACATAATAAATGAAATATAAAACGGTGAGGATGTACAAGCACTTGTTCAGCCTTCTCCGGCCACTGTCGCAGACGTCATACACACCGACAGAATCAATGTCTCGTATTCCAAAGAGGAGGTACTACCTTTGAGTGGAAATCTCCAGTAACCAATTTTTAAAAGACAAAGATGACCAAATCTCTCCTCTCCCCTTCTATCCTCTTCCTCTCGCTCTCCCCTTCTATCTTCTCCCTCCCTCACTCTCCCTCTTTCACTCTCCCCCTCACACTCTCTGTCTCCTTTCCCCTCTCTCTCCCCCCCTCTCTCTCTCTCTCTCTCTCTCTCTCTCTCTGCATATCTCTTTATAAAGTTCCCGTGACTTTTTTCACTTCTACTTTTGTTCCTCTCTAGATATTTTCTTTCTTTATTTTCTTTATTAATTTTTTTGGCGGTCTTTAACTCTTAATTCGCTTACCAAAATCTCTATCCATCGCTCTAGAGCTTTCGTATTTTTATACATTCTCTTTTTGTTTCTCTCTTTCTTTATTCTTTCTCTCCAGTTTCTTATGACTGTCTTTCTTTTTCCCCTATAATTTCAGTCCTAAACTGTTGTCTTCCAAATATCTTTCTCTCTGTCTCTACGTCTCTCTCAATCTCTCTCTCTCTCTTACTCTCTCTAAAGCCTTCCTATTTTCTCTTATTCTCTTTTTGTTTCTCTCTTTCTTTATTTTCCATCTCAAGTTTCTTTTTACAGTCTTTCCTTTTTAACATATAATTTCAATTCTAAACTGTTCTCTTCCAAATATCTTTCTCTTTGTCTCTCTTTTTCTAAGTCTTTCCTATCTTCCCTCATTCTCTTTTTTTTTCTCTTTCTTTATTTTCCATCTCAAGTTTCTTTTTACAGTCTTTCCCCTTCCTTTTACCCCCCCCCCTATAATTTCCATCCTAAACTCTTCTCTTCTAAAAGTCTTCCTCTCTACCTCTCTTTTCCTCTCTAAAGTTTTCGTATCGCTCCTTCGTATTTCTCTCTCTTATCTCTCTCCCTTCCTCTCTCTTTCTTCATTCTTCCTCTCAGTTTTCTTTTTACACACTTTCTCTTTTTTCTTTTTACTTTGAAATTCCACTCCCATACTGTTCTTTTCTAAAAGTATTTCACTCTGCAACTCTACCTCTCTTTCTCTCTCTCTAAATCTCTCTTAACTTCTCTCATTCTCTTTTTATTTCTCTTTTTTTTCTTCTTTTCTTTAAAGTTAGGCTTTCACATACTCTTTTTTTTCCTTCCTCAACTCTTAACTCTTTCTTTCTCTTCCTTGTAACAACGATACCTCCCCCCCATTGTAATCCCCTTCCACTCACTTTCTCTCATTAGTCTATACAATTACTGCTCATCACTTTATCTCCAGTCAATATCCTTTCCAAGAATAACGTCTCTCCGATTCTAATTTTCTTTACCTCTTTTTTATTTTGCCTCTCTTTTCCTCCCATCGTCTGCTTATCTTCCTCACTTTCCTTTTTCCTTTATACTTTACACTCCCCCGCTCTTTTTATTCACGATGTCATTTTCTTCGGGAGATAATTTCAAATCGTAAATTATATAATTGATATAATTAATAATGAAGTTACTTGGAGAACAGCAATTATAATTTGGGAGAGACATTTAATGGCCAGGAGCCGACAAAAATGTAAAAAAGAAAATACGACAAAAAAAAAAAAAAAAACGATAGAAGTTGCAGTTTCCTTGACGGGTGTGAGTACTAGAAAGGCGATCGATAGATCAGAGTTTTCATCAAATTTCGGCGCACCTGCTGATCAGCCCCTTTAATGATTCGGTATTGGGTAATGGATATCGATGCTAGTATGGGCGACCATTACTACTGTACAGTTAATTCGATCCTTACTGTGTGCCCCATAATAAATTCGCAGTTAGTTTCTCATCGCCGTAAAGTTGCTTCTCTGTGCCTTTTCTGTAAATACTTTCATGATAATTGTTTGGGCGAGCTCTTCAGTATGGTACCAAGACTCTATGAATTTCAGCGCAGTAGTAGACTGATATCGAAATCTCATCAATTCCCAGTTGAATTGGTTAGATGCAACCGTAAGTTCTAAATTAATAATTTCTTTTTTCGCACTTCTCGTTTATGGAACTCTCTTCCGGTTCCATGATATCCGGCTAACTTTAGTCTTCCAAAATTTAAATGCAATGTCAATCGTTATCTACCGTCTTCTTCCTTACTCTTCTATTCTTCTTGCCCTTTCATAATGTTTTTTTTTGTTTTCTAATTCTTTCACATCCAGTAAGCCCTTGTGTCTTACTGGCTTTACAGATTTGCTTAGGGTTCATTAGATTTTTAAAAAATGAACATGTGATAAGTAAAATCAATCAACTAACAACCAATATATAACTCTCACTTCCGCACTAATTCTCTTGGCAAAGGCACTAATCCATTTTATTTCTCTCATCTATAGATTAACAGACTAGACTAGGATTTTTCGCCTTGGTTGGCAGTCAGTATAGGAGAGTGGATAATTCTGAATTGTAGACGTAGAGAATAACATAAATCAATTCTCCTAAAGAAATCATAGCAATTCACAAATAATAAAGACAGGGAAACTGATGTGTATTACTATGCAGGCGTTTGTATAAATGTCTTAATTTTCACTTCCGGTACGTTGTAAGATTTGGCGCTTATTTCAGGAAGCACTTATTTTTTATGAATGTATTTGCAACTCAGTCGGCCAACAACATTTTAGAACTATTAAGCCAGTTATGTGCGACACTTAGGCGACCATGTATCATTCGATACGTGACTGACGAGCCAGATATTTTCCCGCAGTAGGTTGCCATTTCTTTCTGCGGTAGACCAGTTGCCATTCAAGTCTATAGAATCCGGTCTGTCCTGCTATTTACCGTGGAAGTAGAAGACGAGGATTCATAATTTTCTCCAGGTTATTAACACGTAAGTGAATGTATTAGATTCGACTGGAATTCGAACTCGGCTCACCGATTCCTCAATCCGAGCCACTATCCATTACCCTACCATGCTACACCTTTTAAGGTTTTACGTACGCCATTACAGTTACTTTTTTCTGTCTTTAATATTCTCTCGCACTCAGCAACCCCTTGCGTCTTAATGGCCTTATTGCTTTACTTGGGGTGAAATAATTTTAAATAATTATAACAAGAGTTGAGGTAGAGATGGACATGTTTTTGTTTTTTTTCTAAATCTGATAAATGGAGCAGGGCGAATATTCTGAGGAGGACGTAAGAATAGTCTAGAATTTAGTTTAGAATTTCTACAGGACGATTTCTTTGGTAACGAAGAAATAAGACGTGCAATCTGCCCTTTACGGCAGCGAATGTTGGACGATTTCGTCAACAATGAAAAATGGCAGCAAACGTAAACATACAAAAATAGAAAGGGGCGTAAGGCAAGGATGCGTCTTCTCACCGGAGCTGTTCACCCTATACATCGAGGCAATTCTGAGAGAATTGGAAACCCTACCGTGATTTAGCTTTGGCGGCCACATTCTTAACAGCATAAGATACGCAGATGACACAGTACTGATAGCAGACACGGAAGAGAAGTTACAAAATCTCCTACAGAATATAGCGATGGAGAGTAAGAAGAAAGGATTAAGCATCAACTACAAGAAGACAGAATGCATGGTCATCAGTTAGAGGATGAGCCCGAAATGCGATCTGAAGGTCGGGAAAACATTGTTGCGTGTAAGCAACAATGAGATCTTAGAGAGGTTGCAAACAAGGAGGCTTATAATTAACATCAGGAAGAGGCAGATGAAGTTCCTGGGACACATAATTAGGAAGGACGGCCTGTAGAATCTGATCCGGGTCGAATAGAGGGAAAGAGAGACAAGGGAAAACAACGCTGACACTAGAATCAAGAAGACTCGGAGGTTTAAATATCTGGGAAGCGTCTTGACAGAGGACGGTCAGTGCGACACTGAGATCCGTAGATGTATTGGGGTGGCCAATGACGCATTCCAAAAGCTCGGCAGATTATTGCGAGACAGGAGGATTTCTTTAGTAACAAAGAAAAGAATACTGAGATGTTACGTGGCATCTGTCCCTTTTTACGGCAACCAACAATTATTATACGATTTTCTCAAAAGATGAAGAAGAGTCTCGAGGTGACGGAAATGCGATTCTACAGAAGGATGTTGAGGATGTCATGAACTGAGCGTAATGAGTCAGTCGTTCAACTCTGAACAGACTGTTCGGTTAAACTCTCTTCCTACGGGCGGGAGGAACCCGAAGGAGGCTACGCCGAAGGGCGGAGTCTCCTTCGGGGAGGTTAAACTCGGCCCTGAACCCGTTTATACGGGTTCAAATGGGTTTTTTTGGCCGAGCCTAATGGCTCGGGAATGCCCACGTTAAAAAGGCCTTGTGCCGCATGACACCCTGGGGGGGGGACTGAATATCGTCACTGCTCACTTTCTGAGCGACTGTTCAGTTAAACTCTCTTCCTACGGGTGGGAGGAACCCGAAGGAGGCTACGCCGAAGGGCGGAGTCTCCTTTGGGGAGGTTAAACCGGCCCTGAACCCGTTTATACGGGTTCAAATGGGCTATTTTTTGGCCGAGCCTAATGGCTCGGGAATGCCCACGTTAAAAAGGCCTTGTGCCACATGACACCCTCATGGGGGGGGTGACTGAATATCGTCATGAACTGAGCGTGTGAACGACGATGAGGTCTTAGAGTGGATGCAAACAAGGAGAAGGCTTTTACTTAACATCAGGAAAAAACAGCTGAGGTTTCTGGGACACATAATGAGGAAGGAGGGCCTGGAGAATCTGATACTCGCGGGTCGAATAGAGGGAAAGAGAGACAAGGGAAAACAATGCATGACATACCTAGCGGCCTTAAGCAAGTGGAAGATAGAACGTGGTCTGGGGGAGGAAGCAGAAGGAAGGAACTTGTTGAGAGCTACAAGGGATAGAGGGAGGCGGAGAGCCATGATCGCCTACGTCCTGAAAGGACATGGCACATCGAAAGAAAAGATATGGAAATAAGTCCATATTTTGGAATAAGAGCATGGACGTTAGAATTTTACAAAAATTAATAATCAGGCTGGTACAATTATTATATAACCAAGAGTACATATCTGTAGGGTGCTTTCCGTGCCGTTTCGACGACGTGTAGAGATAAGCAAGCAAGTTTCCACGCTCATTACTACCGAGTAATGAGTTTGCTCAGCAATGGGTGCTCTGTATCTGTAGTCTTAAGACAAGGCCCAGTTACGTCAAATACTTAACGAAAGCGGATGTTGGAAGATTTCTTAGAACACCACTGAGCTTCGGGATAGTTTCGCCCAATACTGCAAGTTGTTACAAAACCAAAACATTAAAGTACGAATTCAAATCATGTTTTTTAATAGCCTCGTGAGATCTATACTCTCATGTGAATGTCATGCATGACATCAAATTTGTTCGGAAGTATATAAACTATCAATTATATACAACCGCTTTCTCAGATTAATGAGTAAAAATGACTTCAAGTTAATGAATAGTGTAAGAATTGAAGAGGACAATCTGTTGGACAGTGTACAATGGTAATACAGAATCAAAAACAACGAAAAGAATAACAGAAACCACATCACTTGAAGACTTTCAATAGAAGCAACAACTAAAATGGATTGCACATGTAACACGAAGAGAAAATAATGGCATAATTAAGATATTGACGTTCCACACTGTTTAAAAACAAAAGATAGGGAGAAAGCCTATCTGATAAAAATTATAACGTTGACTTTCTGCAAACATTTAAACATAAGGTTAGGTAGGAAACCACCATTAACACCAGAAATAGCGATAACAGTGATTATGCTCTCCGTCCTTCTTCCGGGACTTGTCGATCCCAGTAAACTTCAGGAAACTTTGAACTACACCCTTTATTACGTTATCTCGGTATCAATATAGAAAAAGGCTCAGCAGAACAAGGATTTCATATTGATGTTGTGGCGGACTTCACCACATTAATTAAACTTTTGATTAGGAAACAAGACTCACGGAAAAAAGGATATCCAAAAGACATTATTGCACATAAAATATTAACAAGATGTACAATATCAAACAACGATGTGAAAGAAAACATGAATTTATTTAAGAAAGGTTCAATTATTCAAGAGTTGCCTCCCTTTAACTGTTATTTTAATGTTCAGTGAGAGATAGTTATTTGGTTTAAAGTTACTGGAAAAATGTTCATGAGAGTTTCTCGCAATGATTGTTCTTGAAAGATATTGTTGTGCAAGAAGAGTTTTTGTGAGTGTGTACAAGTTATGTTCAGTATGTGTGTGTGCGTGTGAGTGAAAAGGTTGGTGCATGGTTCCAACTGTCATGAATTCGTTTGGCTGTTTGAATTCTCACTAATTGAGAAGAGAAAAATCTTGGCTTAAAATAAGCGACTATAGGCTCCAAATCGTTGCGCGGGAAAAATTATTCTTCACGTGCAAACGATTTGATTGGCTGGCATGGACCAATCAGCGAGCGATGTTTGGGGAGACTTAAGAAAGCTTCTGCGATCCGCTTCTCCCAAAAGTGCACAAAATTGACTACTTAAAAATAGAGCGATTACAAAATTGTCGCATTACTGCGATTTGTAAATTGTCTTTAGAAAATGTATTAGTTATTTATTAACCAATGAATGCTTGGCATTGTAAATGTGATTTGTGTTTGTGTATGTATGTATGTATGTTCGTACGTAATAGGTCTGCACAATGTTATTCATAACGTCCAACCTTTCAGAATTGACTAAACCTGTGGTTCCCAAAGTGTGCCGCACGTCTCACAGCCGTGAGGGGTCAATTTGATTTTTAAAAGGAGAATGAGTTATTAACAATGATTTTTTCTAGTGTATCTATGTGAATATGAATGTGTTTATATTCTTACTAAAAGGTAAGATCAAAGTATTTTTTGCTTATTTAATTAAAATTTTAAATCTTTTCTAGCACGGTCGACATTTTGGCCGAAAAACTTTAAATAAACATCTGTCATCAAGCTGTCAACATGTGAACAACTTAAATTAGCAGCTATCGCTGTGTTAAAAGGTGCATTTCTGCGATATTTGAAACTGAAAGTAAATAATATTTGTTCAAATCAAATTAATTAAACGTTAAATAAGCAAATATTCCTCAGTTAAAATTTCAGAAAAGTTTTTTATTCTTCGAAGATTTTTTTTTTAAATAAAGAGAATTATATCGCGATAACCAATGCCCGAAATGGCGCTGAAGTCAGATTTTTTAGCCAAAAAAATTCCTTGTAGTCAATTTAAATTAGTTTTGATATAAAGTATATTGCTTATTGGAAATATTAAATTTAATCTAATAGCTTGAAATTAAATCTAAGCTAAAAGCTTCAAGGATTGTTTTCATTTTTTTAAAAAAATGTATTATGACCTTGAGGTATTGTGAATCTAGTACCTAGTTTGAAGAGAAAGACTTAAATTTCCACAGTTAGTAGCGCTATCTATTCGGACAATGAATTCCGATGTTATTTTATAAGGAAATGGTTAATCTCACTATTGCTATTACCTGTACGATGCCACTTCTCTTTTTTTCTTTTTGAAACTAATAAATACTTTTATTGTCTTAATCATAGTGATTTTAACACAATAAAAGTATTGCCCTCAATAGCTGACCTGAAAATTTCATCTTCAAATTTCGATTTAAATACGAGCATAGACGCTATCTGATGTCAAGTATTAAAGCGAGGTGCGGTTCTAACAAGAGCGTCTCTCGCTAAGAACTCTGGGTGAAAGAGAGGTAACTGAATGATACAAGGGTCGAAGGCAATTATATTTCCTTTCTTTCTCGCCGTGAAGTCTTACATAATAATAACGGGGAAGGCTATTAAATTTTCATCGTGACATAGGGCCAATAATTGATCTTATCACAGCAAGTTGCGTAACAGACTTCAAAATGTGGCTGTCCATCGTCAGTTCGCTCTGTCCAGGCAATCCTTTCTCTTCTGACGCCTCTCTCCCAGCCGAGGCTGAAAATCTATTTGTAAAAGGGGGTCTGGAACGTGGTGTTGGCGTCCCCTAGATTCAATCCCTGTTTTAATCTCCCTCAGCAAGCGCATTTGCCAATTCCAGGGCGCAATTAAAACCTGGCTTCTGCTAATCAGTTGGTCAATTGATTAATGTTTGACGTCATCTCTACCATTGGCTCTCTGGTGAGATTTGGCTGTTAACATCGTCACCGGAGTGAATTTGCTGAAGGGTGATGGTTTGCGCGCTAACAACTGTTATTAGTCGTACAGGGTTCAGATTAACCGAGGGGTTCTGATACTGTTTTGATAAATTTTGATTAGGTATTACATATTATTATCTCTAATGCGATATTTACTTCCTGCGTTTCATATGCACGATTTTATCGTTGCATAGCAATCTTCCATGCAAACAAACAAACAATCATTGTTGTAAAATTACCATCTTTAATCTCCGATGATGGCTTATGTGAGCCGAAAGCTTGGAAAGGATTAAGAATAAAACATTTATCAACATGCTGATTTCCTTTCGTCTTTCAATGATAATGTTATTAAGCTTATCAGATTTTATGAAAGGATTTTGCTTAAATTGAATAAACAAAACTTGTCTATATTATTTAATGAAACATATATATATATATATATATATATATATATATATATATATATATATACTTTTAAGGTGTGGTATATTTATGGAATAAAGTGCTAAATATCAAAGATAGATTGCGTACAGCATGAAACTGTTTATCGCCTCTGAGTGTTGAATTCAATGTTCAGTTTTATATATATATATATATATATATATATATATATATATATATATATATATAAAAAGGAAGAGTTTATAGTAGTTCCAACGAGAGAAAAGAGTGTGTAATAAAATGAAGAAAGAAACCGCAAACGTTTTTTGTTGTAATGTGGATTTTTTTAAAATTATGCTTCATTTTCTATAATTTTGTTACACGGATTTCCATTCTCGCAGCCTTCACCAGGCAAAGATTGGGTATTTCCACATATTATTAAAAGGAATTAATTTTTCTTACGTTTTTCGATGTTAAATATTCTCGATATTAGACTCTCTTTTTTGTGTGTTAGTGACCCAAATATCTTTCTTGAAACTTCGGTGAAAGAATTAAGATTGGTCCGAGATATGACGAAGTAGTTATCGGCATTCTTATGTTTTAATGACCCCTGTGTGATCTTAGATCTATTTCCATTTTTGTCTTTCTCTCAGCATGCGTACCCATACGTATATTCCCTCTCCACACTGTCTTATTATAAGGAATTAGTATACACATATGTACCCATGCACATACATACACACAAACACACGTACACACACTTCCTACGTTATGTAGGGATCGCGTGTGTGCTCGTGATTACTTTTGTTTTTGTCATTATATGTGTGTGTATATATATATATACCAGTACATGCGCACTCCCTCTCTATACACGCATATTGTTTTATTATATGGAATTAACACACGCGCACACACACACACACACACACACACACATATATATATATGATTGGTGCAGTATAATTAATATTACCATGAAGCAGCCATACAAAGAATAAATTAGCAAGGTTATTGTAATAAATGGCGAAATCACTTCGCTAACAAATTTAAAAAGTATTAACCCACTAACCATTCGTTGAATGATGCGATACTTGTTTTTTTAGATGTTCTGTATGTTCCATAAATATGTTGGTACTTTCGGTAGGTCATGCTATCATCATCAGGTATGGATATTATTTTTGTTTTTAGGTAAAATTCAGGTGACATCCGAGATGAAAATAAATGTAATACATGTCGAAATTTTTTGAAGAGCGTTATTGTTAGCAGTTACAAAAAGTATGGAGCGTGCAGTCGCAACGCTAAAGTTGAATTTTGAAAATTTAAGTGACACCCTTTTCGAATTTACTGATATGGAAATTCCGAGAATTATATTGTTGTATGTATTTTATCAGTCAAAGTGACATGAACTTAATGATCCAATAACTAGAGCAATGTCCCAGTTGTTTTCCAGAAATTTTCCCTTTTAAATTGATGATTGGTACAGTATAATTAATATTACAATGAAGCAGTCATACAAAGAATAAATTAGTAATGTTAATGTAATAAATGGTGAATATACATACATACTGTTGTGGAGTGATTTCACAGGGGAGGCTTGTATTTGCCCTAAGTCGGTCCTAAAATAGGTTCGACGTACAAAACATTAGGAACTTCATATAATACGTAAAACGCAGAGTAATCTAATTGTGGTCGCTAATACTTTAGTATTCGACTAACTGTCGTCCGACATCGACTGACTGACCGACGATATTCTGTCACCCCCCACGAGGGCATCATGAGGCACAAGGCCTTTTTAACGTGGGATCTCCGAGCCCGTGAGATCTCCTGAGCCCGTGATCTCCAGGCCTGTGGGATCTCCGAGCCCGTGGGATCTCCGAGCCCGTGGGCTCGGCCAAAAATCTGCCCATTGAACCCCAAAGAGAATCCGCCCTTCGGTGTAGCCTCTTTCGGGTTCCTCCCCACCCGAAGGCAGAGAGTTCAACCGATCAGCCAGTCGACTGACTGACCGACTCACTGACCGACTCACACGTTACTCTTACTACTACTACTTATTATAGTTGGGAGGGTCTATTAACTATAGAATAGGTGTGTTCCATTATAACACATACATACATTCATATATATATATATATATATATATATATATATATATATATATATAGTCATCCACAGACAGACTGTTTCGCTGTATCACAGCTCATCAGTGTGGATCGAAAGCCGACTGAAGTGGCGTCAGTCGGGGATTCTACCACTAAGCCGTTGGCGAACAGCAGGGATGAAGGTGAATTTAAACATATTTTAAGATAAACACACAGTGACTAAGAGAACTCGAGTCGATTTACCGAAGAGTCTTGCATTATTAGCCGTAATAGTCACTCTGGGATTACGGCCGCATCACGTTCAAACATTCATTACCGTAAGATCAGCGAAGTTAAACAACGTCAAGCCTGGTTAGTACCTATAGGGTGACCACTTGGGGATATCCGGTGCTATAAGCTTGGATGTGCGGGTGGTGTATTATATAATGGCTCGGAATTGTTAATCTGACAGCTGAGTTCTAATTCACCTTTGTGTCTTTATATTCGCTTATGCGCAAATACTTTTGGGAAAGGTATGAAAACACCCCGCTCAGATATGGGTTAATTCACTTAATATGAAAGATATTGGGAGTTTTTTTTTTTTTTTAATTCATATTCGTCTATTTACTAGACTGACCGACCAAAACTAGAGAGAAGTATCTCGTTTTCTAAAAGCAAGGCGGTAAATCCACTAAGATACAAGGAGTTACTGGTTGTGGAAGAAATAGCAAGCAGAAACAATATTAAAAAGCTAGAAAAATAGACGCGTAATCGGGGAACAGTAGACAACGATTGATATTAAAACTGGCGCCGGAAGGGAATTCTACGTGCGAGAACTGCCAGAAAAGATGCTGTTAGCATAGAACTTATAGCTACATCTAGCCAACTAACTGTAAATTGATGAAATCGCGCCACCGGTCTAGTATAGCGCTGAAATGGATAAAGTCGAGGTACCTCACTTACCATGACAGTATTTGCTGAAAAGGCACAGTGGAGCAACTTGACAGCAGTGGGAATGTGCCTGAAGCCGAGACACCAGAACAGGACCAATAACATTGCTGATTCTTTTTGGGAATTTATCAAAAAACTCTAGATATATAACAAGAGCACCGGACCATATTTGGCAACAATATTCTAAGCAAGGACAAATGGTAGACATAGATATGGAAGATAGATTCTGGACAGAAAAAATCAACTTTTTTAGCAGCTGATCTAGTAATGGATTCAATAGAGTCTTTCCACTTCATGTCAGCCGAGAACGTTATCCAGTGAAGAACCAAAGCTTCACACTACTGGAGGTTAGCATCAGCCATACTGGTTGAAGGCTGGTTACTCAGATGATTAATAGAGAGCAGTTTAGTTTTGGAGGCATACAAAATAAACAAACAATCCATTACCCCAGTTTTCAACAGACTGAAGGTGTCCTTTTTTGAAATCAGTCCCAAATTTGACCTTTATCGATCGGATAGAAAATACGGAATCTTGTCTTTCCCGGTTAATACCTATGTGAAATGACTACAAAAGGCGAGACGGGATAATTGATCTCAGCTTATCGACATCACTTCGCGCTGTTTACGATATCCACAATATACACTATATCCTCAACGGATATAAACATTTAAAAAAATTTTCCGGTGAGAATAAATTATTAAAACTTTAAAACACATATTTGATATTGTTACTGAAACAACTTTGCCAAAATCTAGCGATGGATTCAATATATATATATATATATATACATACACACATATATATATATATATATATATATATATATATATATGTGTGTGTGTGTGTGTGTGTGTGTGTGTGTGTGTGTGTGTGTGTGTGTGTATTTTGGCAGCATGTTTCGTTGTACAGTTTAGACATATTTTGTCTACTCATTTTCATTAAGACCTTTCATACTCTCAGATAAGTTTTTTTTTCATGTCATTACTGAAAGACGATATATATATATATATATATATATATATATATATATATATATATATATATATATATATATTTCTGTTTTATTACAAAGTACTTTCGACATATCCATATCATCATCAGAGTATTGTTCATAATAAAATGAATATTGTAGTAACCATTATTGTCAGAGAGAAATTGTTGTATCATCTGAGAATTAAATTTTCATTCCATTTGTAAAAACATTAATTTTCAGATAACTGACAGTAAGGGATACTATCATATTAAAATACTATAATATTAGAATACTATAATATTAACATAAACATGTCGTTATATATATATATATATATATATATATATATATATATATATATATATATATATATATATAATTAAAAATGGAGAAAGTCCGACAATTTATTTATTAAAGACATTTTTTTAAAACGTTCTTTTTTTATAGATACAAGGTCGAATTTACTGCTTATAAACTTCAATCTTCCATGAATCTCGTACATTCATAACTGCTCTGGCGCATCAAATGTAAACAAATGACGTCATATATTAAGAAATGGACAAAGTACGACAATTTATTTATTAAAGACATTTTTATGTTTAATAAATAAATTGTCTTGCCTACCGAACGCTCCTTTGTGGGCGAGTCGGTTAAGGCACGTCAGCGTAAATGACGGTTCCGTATTGGATGCAGGTTCGAATCCTGTCAAAGGACGAATATTTTCTATGAAAATTTCTCGGACATTCAGGCCGGTAAATATTATTTAATACTGTTTATTATAAACAGAGCATTTACTTAAATACTTGTATCTATAAAAAAGAACTTTAAACATAAAAAAAATGTCTTTAAGTCAACATACCTGCCCGCACACACAATTCCGTAAAATACTTGTTGAAAACACAACTATACTTAAACATGAAAACAATAAACATAAACTAAAAATTCTTGAAGCTACATACATAAAACAGTTGAAACCTAACCTGAACAAAATAAACTACGAAATCTCCGAAAATATCCTTAAATGCTTATAATTGATAATTTAGAAGCCATTGGTTTATACCAACTGCTTCCCATACTTAACACTTCTCGTTTTCACTCTCGCGTGGTCATGTGTGACGTCATGAGCTGCGGTACGATTTTCACCTCCAGTGTCTTATATGCATGTGTTTATCGTTGCTTGGAAATCATCCATGTAAACAGAAACAGACTATAATCACTTTCTTGTCCGTGTATTGCTTAATATATTGTACTGTAATTGTCATCTTTGATAATGGCTTATGTAAGCCGAAAGCTTAGATAGGATTAAAAAAATATGTATCAATATAGTGATTTTCTTTCTTCTTTTAATGATAATCAGACGTTATGAAAAGAATTTACATAAAATAAATAGACAAAACTTGTCTATATTATTTAATGAAACATGTATGAATGAAAAAATGCTGCCTAAATACACACACAATATATATATATATATATATATATATATATATATATATATATATATATATATATATATGCGTGTGTGTGAAAAGTGTATATAAATATAAATAAATATATATATATGTATAATAATTTATATATATTTTTTTCAAAAAATTTAAAATAAATATAAATAATAATAATTTTTTACCTATCATAATTTTACAAACCCCACCACACGTATATATACATACATGCGAAGAAATATTATTCAGCGGAAAAATACATAATATGACATGTATACATTCACGAGACATTAACGAGACATTAACGCCACACTTCCAATGTTTAAATTTCAACATTTCAACATACAAATGCGTATGTATAGACATAACACCACCCGTATACATACATATGTCATATCCGAAACTGCCCACATATGTTTATATATATGATGAGTCCCGACGGACGACCAAGTATGTATATGTGTCTGCATACATCGATGTTTGCGTTAGTACGATGAATGACAAAACGACGAAGTTTCCCACCACTTCCACAATAACACCAATACACGCAATCTACATAAACCCAAATTTTTAAAACATTAATCAGTTTGTCTGACGATCGCTAAAGCGTGAAACCCAGGGTCACAAACTCACATCCATCCAACCAAATATATATATATATATATATATATATATATATATATATATATATATATATATCGTAGTATCTCTACTATATTAGATTGTTTTATTTATTTTACGGATTTGCCAAACTGAATTTAGAGAAAGCCCTTCCGAGTTGACCGATATTACGGGCGAAACCTCTCACCACTCGCTCGTAAATCCATCGCTTGAATCACTGAACTAAAACCACAATTGCCAAACCGGCAATAAAGTACTTTCATAACAAACATTTTATTGCTAAGATTTGGTAAACTTTGACCAGCTATTAAAGCCATTTAGATGGATATCAAATTAATTCGCTCAATAATGGGTTTGAAGCATTTTTTTTTTCATTTCCAACAATATTTTCTTTTTTAATTTTGCATGTGGTCGATACAGGCAGAGAGTGCGAGAGACTTATACAAATCTGAAATTACTGTCTTAGTATGGACAAAAACAAAACAAATAGAAGAGAATAAATTTAACAACTATTTTGCCTGGAACGACGGTAGAGTACAAAAATGTCATATTCTATTGACTCGATGATTTAACACAAATTTAAATAACTCAGCAACTAATCATAACGTTATAGTCGGGTGGCCTAGTGATACAACGTTGGCGTACCGATCATGTAACCCACGTTCGAATCGCAATATGGTTGATTTGTCAATGAGGGGATTTCATGATGATATCAGTCTGTGGAAAACTGCACGGTTGTGAAGGGCATGACAGCTACATGTGCAGTTAGAACTCAGCCTTATCAGTAAGGGAATTTTTCGGAATTCGTCAATGAGGATTTAAGCATACTGGTCTTGTTCAAGCCGTTGACGCCGCCAGATTATATACGTGTTCCCAAAAACTGTTGTTGTTTCGGGGTAGCCTTTGTAGTTATGGAGCTGCCACGAGTTGGCGAAACCAAAAATTGCACTTGGATTGTCTGAAAGAAATTGAAAAGCATCAAAATTAATATGATAATGAAATCCATATTATATCGCGAAATTTAATACAGAGATAGTTAAATAATAATTCTTGAAATAGTGTAAATTCAAAGCTTGTTCTTACGATATAATACGTGTAAAAAGTTGGAATGAACGTGGCTGAACTTAAAATATTCATGAGTGAAAAATTAAGCGACTGAGGAGTTTATGCAATACATGTGTTCTGGGAATGAACGGATTCGCGTCCTAACACGCTTGTGGCTCGGTATGACCTAATCTGAAAGATGGCAAGACTCTTGAAATTAGTGCTAACCGTACACAAAACGTGAAAAGGGGTAGCTGCTTCTAATAGTGGTTTCAACACATCCACGTCTAGCCAAAAAAGGCCAGCATAGATGCAGCCTGTCTATGTTGAAGAAACGACAATGTCTCTAGCCGCCTCACCATGGGTAAGATGTTAAACTACATCCGCGTCTTGGGTAAGACGATAAACTACGTCCAGCAGCAAGGCCTCTGATCAGGAGGTTTTGAGGAGCGTGGAACAACCTCTTAATTGCTGGTGTTCCCAAGTCCACCATGACCCGGGGTGGTAGCACCTGTTAGGATTCCAGCTATGGGAAAATAGTTAACTATTACCAGCAATAATTTTTTTGAAAAAAAATATTACCAGCAATACAATTTTGAGGGAAAAATATTAACAGAAACAGATTTTTGACAAAACAAAATATTACCTGCAATAAAAAATATTGTCGGCATTAAATAATCCATTGAGGTTGATATGCCGTTAAACAAAATAAACCAAACTAATCTAAACCAAAGAATACATATTCTATTCATATGAATCTATCGTAAAAAATGTCGGCATTAAATAATCCATTGAGGTTGATATGCTGTAAAACAAAATAAACCAAACCAATCTAAACCAAAGAATACATACTCTATTCATACGAATCTGTCCTAAAAATGTTGTCGGAATTATATTAACCCATTGAGGTTGATATGCCGTAAAACAAAATTAACAACCTCAAACCATCTCGCCGCCCTAGGCGACGAGTGTACAAGGAAACGGGCATCCAACTATTTTTTTCCCTGCATTAAATTTTGTAATCGTTTCAACAGAATCAAGGCAATAATGTCACTAAGACGCAAGGCCTTATTGAGTGTGAATCAACATCATCATCATCATCATCATCCTCTTGACTTTTGTAATCGTAGTGCGGATCCGAATACAGAAGCCACACTATTTTCCACAATGGTCTACTACCAGAAACCACCAGCAATTCTCATATAGTCATACCTGTCCATTTTTTTTAATATTGTCCAACCAGTTTTTGCGTTGGCGTCCTCTCATACGTCCGCCCTCAACGGTGCTTTGCATGGTGGTCTTTCACAGGCTCTCGTGCCTCGTAAATGTGTCCAACCTATGCCATTTTTCTCCATTTGACAGTCGCGAGAAGAGGTTCCTTCCCTCAAAACTTTCAACCCTTTCCCGCACTCATTGGTTTTATGTTCCCAATAGAAGATGCCAATGTGTTTTCTCATGCATTTGTCCTTAAACACTTGGATCCTTCTCTGTGTATCTGTCCACGTTTCACATCCATATTGGGGGAATGTAGACTGAGTGTGAAAGAATATGAGAAAACGATAAAAATAGTATTAATGACAGAGTAAAATAATAGAATAAGAATTAAATACACCGAAGATAATGATTAACATTGCATTTAATTTTTTCATGATCAAAATAGACTGGAAAGCAAGAAAACGGACGAGAATTGCCTGAAGCATTGATACTCTCTTCCACTTTCTCGCTTTAATAATCATATAATAATTATGCTTGGCCCTCCATTCATTAGTTCGCACGACCGTTACGCCCTTCCAACACCTCATAAATTATGGACTATTCCATTTTGATCGTGTCAAGAAACAAAAGACATATCATCGGCGCTACTTCGTATCATTGAAAAAGATAAAGAAAAAAGTATTTAACATCTTCTGCTAACACCTCATAAACAACTGACTGTTCTGATTTGGTCGTGTGAGAAGACAAAATACATATCAGTGACGTCACTTGTTTTCAATGAGAAAATGAAAGAGAAAATACAAGTTCTTAACTTCTGTTTCCGTGAAATGGAAAAGTTATCTATTTCAACTTTACTTATTTGTACCCACTTCTTAAAATAACGACCAACGTTCATATTTATGTTTCTTGTTGCAATATTTTGATAAAGTTATTAAGCTCAAATGTTTAACGATGCGATAGGGGAATTTCTACAGATATTTTTATTGTCGTAGAACCCGCCATGAACTTATTCAGTCATTAACAAAAGAAAAAAGATTCATCATAAAATTTAACTAGAAAAAAAAACTGAGAAATGTTTACAGTATATATAAAAGTATATTCACAAAAATCAACAAGGGTTTTATCATCTCTCAGTTACGTCTTCGGGCGGAGTTCGACTCAGTAGCGGCTCCATCGGATGACAGAGGCGCAACTGAGCTAATCACACCCTGCGATGCACAGCTCTGGAGAACAGATGCCCGAAGCTGCACCCTCTCATTGCACTAGGAAGAAGGATCGGTGCTCGCACCGAGGCAAGCGCAACCAACGATTCCGGGGGCTCGGGAAATTTTTGTCCTTGGCCCGATTGTACGCTCTCCGTATTAAACCCGTCCTTGTGTTACATCCGGTCTCAGTGGGGAGGTCGAGGTAAATATTTATACTTATAAATTCTCAGGCTACGTCTGATATCTCCCCCCGATAAGTATAGCAAACAATTATTTGACGTATTCGCCAGTCAACTTCGATATCTGAGAGTCCAGCTCCTAGACCTGAACTCCCAGATTCCCTGCATGTAGGGATTCACCGAAATGGTAAAGGATTGCGAAAAACACACTTCTCAGATGAAGTGAATAAAGAAAACACGTGCATGTGTTTGTTTCGTGGTCCCCAGTTCAGAGTTTTCCTCTAGCTAGATTGGTTGTCAATAAGGCGAAAGAGCCCTATTATTTAACCCATAGTTGGGGGATAGTAGATAAATTTATACCTTTCCAAAGAGTACTTGCGTGAAAGTGAATATAACGAATATGACTGGAACTAGAACTCGGCTTACTGATTTCTCCTTCTAAGCCTTACGATACATTTCTTTTACACACTTTATTCTTAAAATAACGACCAGCAGTCATATTTATGGTAGTTATTGCAATATTTTGTTAAAGTTGTTAAGCTCAAATATTCAACGATGCAAAAAGGATATTTTACTGTCATAGAACTTGTATTCAATCATTAAACTAAAGAAATAAGATTCATCAGAAAATTAAAAATAGAAAATAGTATTAATTATGAGTTAAAAATAATATCGCATTCTTATTAAATGTTAACAACAAATAATATTAAATATTATTGTATAATATCTACATTTTAAATATTCATGTCACTTCATGCAAGACAATAAATCCCCTAAGAGGAATGACGTTAGTTAGTATGAAAGAATGTGAGAAACAGAAAAAAATGTACTGCCAATCTTTCTTTCCGTCGTGTCCCTTTCTTTACTCAATGTAACTTAATCTAGACATGTTTTGTTAAAGTAAATCCTTGTTGTTCAGTCTCTTTTTTCTTTCGTTCCTCATTTTCTTGTCTGTAAATTCCAAGAATAATAATTATTATTATATAATTTTATTCTATTCCTTTTCTACCTGCATTTATTTCATAATCACATTCTTGGTCACGTGAGAGTTGTGATCTTTATTGTCTCCCCTTTAATTATACAAAAGACAGCTAAATAGACAATGCTCTTAGCGGGTTATGGGATGTGCTTGCTAGAACTATTTGTTGGAATTCTTGGGGAGATTGTGCAACAGAGGATTTGTTGATTGATTCCCGAGTTCCATTCTTTATCAAACCAATAACTCTAACCACAGCATGAACAAGTTTTAGTTTATAAACGCCATATTTTTTTCATCTCCAGGTCTTTCTACTTGCTTAATTTTTCGAAAATCTTCGCAAAGATATTTTTCTCACTTGATACACGGATGCCAGTTAGTGTGCAAACTTTTTTTCCTTTTTTGTCATCTATATATATAAAACAGAGGATGTCTGTGTGTCTGTCTGTATGATAACTTCTCACTCGAGATCTATCCAACCGATTTTGGCCCAAAATTGGCACATTCATTATACAATGTAAGACTTAGGTTCTTAGCGTAAAAACTCGATAATTTTTTTAAAAAAATCAATACCCGATAAAGCCGATCAAAAATCGATAAATTATATTGGTTACTTACATCATGACGAGTTCAACGCTACCTAATTTTTATTTCTCTGGTTTAGCCAAAAACCGCGAAAAACGAAAAATCGATTTCAAAACAAATCGATTTCAACACAAATCGAATTCAACACAAATCGATTTCAACACAAATTTTAAACTAAAAACATCCTTCATTTTCAATTTAATACAAACTTCACACAATTGTAGCCAACAGTAAGTTGATTGTTTAAAACTCATTTAAATTGATAATTGTGTTCGCCCATATAGGGAAAAATGGCGATTTTTTACTGGTTTCTTTCATATTTTTCGTTGATCTTTCAACCAATTTTCATCAAACTTAAAATTGCTTTTTAAATGTATCCTCTTTTACATCCCTGACAAATTGAATTTCAAAAACTCCAAAATAATTGTGGTCTGAAGTGGGTCTTCATGTTGCCTTCATATCCTCGGCTAACTTCGATTAATTAAATATAGACTACTTCTGTTGTATCAGTAACTGCATTAATTGAAAATGTTTTTTTTTAATGAAATTACTTTAAAGTAATTGAAGATAAGCTCTGTATCCCCCGTAGACATGACAAATTTTCCAAAGATGTTTTTTTTCTCATTGGGGGTCAGTATTGAACATCCCTAAATAAGGTGATTAACGGTTTCAATCTATTGGTCACAGAACCTACATTTTGGGTGTGTAATATCATGCAAGATATTCACCAGTCAACTTCGATATATGAGAGTCAAGCAGTTCAGCTCCTACACCTGAACTCTCAGATTACCTGCATGTAGAATTTCACCGGAATGGTGACTGTTTGCGAAGAACACACCTGAGAGTTACATGTAGGTAGACTCTGGTCTTCAGGAGAAAGAATAAGCCCTTGATTTTCAAAGTGACCGGTACCACCTTCACTGGAGGCCGTGGAAAGACCCGGCGGATTTTGATAAAATAAGTGTGTAGCTAGAGAAGGGCAGTGACACATATAAAAAAAATCTTTACTACGCACACACACCCATTGTACCTGTTGTGTCGGAAACCTACCACCCCTCTTGAAGATGAACTTGTCTGCGTCTGTGAACAAAGACTTTAAATAGTGGCATGTCAGTTGACATGGGGAAGACAAATAGACAGAGAAGTTCTTAGCTGAGCTAGTTATTGACTACTCAGGCGATTTCTGTACCTTTTTACCAACCTATTAAAATCCTTTTTATTGTTACGTGTTATTTGGCGTTTGTCTCTACTAACCCCAAATCAACATCATAACAGTACCCGAAGTGCATCTTGCCTTCACATTACAGTGTAATCCCATTTATATAACAATTATGGAAATACTAAGATACTCATTTGACATGCACTACGAACACCATGAAAATCCAATCAAACGTTGTCTATACAGTTCGAGGAAGGGACTTTAACAGTATGTTTTGGTACGCAAGGGGATGGCAACCCCCAAATGTTTGAGAATCACTGATTTAATTGATAAACATATGATTTTATCCCATTTGGATTAAAAATGATGAGACCTAACTGCCAGTCAAGTACTGCGCTTAAATTTGTAAAGTGAAGATAGCAGAGATGAAAACTCAGAACAATTAACATGAATGTATTTATAGAAAATTTTACTGTCATTTTGCTACCCATCATCATTTCTAAGTTTTGCTGCATGTTTACAAATTGTCTTGCATTACAGAAACCTTTCTATTTGATTTAGACCCGTGGTTCTCAAAAACGGTCTCTGGATAGATTTTAGACCAGCGATTCCTCCTAGGTGCCGTGTTGGTGGGATGGGAAGCGGGCAACCAAAGAGTGGCAGAGGCACATCTGAACCCTAACATACACATCACGCACCCACAATGCACCCGAAGTGTACCTTGCCTTCACTTCAGTGTATCCCATTTATATAACAATGATTTAGGGCAAATATTCATTTTCTATTCTATACGTGCTTCCAATCAAAGTTTGTCCCATTTATATTAAGGGTTGTATTTGGTCTTAGAGGGTTTGATCACTGATTTAAATGAATAAACATCTGATTTTTTTTTGGATTAAAAAAATTTAGTTGCACGTCTTTTAAAGTCTAAGACTCAGAACAATTAACATTTATACAGGGTCAATTTGAATCATCGCTCATTTTTTAGTGTTGCTGCATGTCGTAATCCATTCTATTTGGTTTAGACCAATGGTTCTCAAGAACGATGGATGGGTCTTCGATTCCTCCTAGGTCCAAAAGCAACCAGGGCGGCAGTGTCATATTTGAACCATAACATTGGGCAGTGGTAAAATCCAGGAGGACCGTGAGAAAAAAAAAAGAGGGAAGTCAGAGGATGGGAATTAAAATACACAACCATTTAAGTTTGGGGTGTCCAATCAATGGTTATCTATCTCATTTGACATATCCTCATTTAATCATGAACTTTGTCCCAGGGGAGGCGTTAAATTTTGCTTTCGTACACAAGTTGGCGGTATGTCCCCAATGGTTTGGGGACCGCTGTTCTAACACAACCATTTTGTTTTCCAAACAGGTTCATCTGTGCAATTTTACTAGTAGACTTTTGACTTTTACCGCTAAATATACGATTTTTTCTCTTTTCTTGCATTGTCATATCCCCATATAAATATATATCCCTTCATTATACAGATAATTCAATAACTTTATTTTTTTTTTCGTTATTTTACGTCTTTTACGGCTAAGACTCTGCATGCCATTTATACAGAGTTGAATCATCGTCATTCCCTTCGTAATCCATTGGTAAGGAGGAACTTTCATTCTTGTTTCCAAAAGCCGCTACTGTGTCGATCAGACACCCGAGGGGAGGCTTCCTATAATTAAATATTTGAGTTTGGGGTCATATATCTATATATCCTCATATATATATATCTCCATATATATATCCATCCTACATATCCTTATAATATATATCCCTGCATCGTAATTTGCCTTCTTTTAACTTATATATATATCCTCATAATATGCCCTTCTTACTTCGTACTTTCCCTTCCCTTAACCTCTTCAAGTTGAGGGTCAACCATTATCCATCCTACCTATCCTCATAATGTGAACTTCTTATTTCTTCCTCTTATCTCCATAAAAAAAACTCATTCAGTAAATATCTACATTGAGTAGATCTTGAACTTGAGTAAAACTAATGTAAAAATTTACCAAATGTGGCGCACACTCTCTACGTTATATCCATTCTAACAGTAACACTCTACCTTGAACGGCTCTCAAGCTTTGTATTGTGTGAACTTTGGCATATTAAAAAGCAGCTAGATTCCTAAGAAGAGTGTTAGTGTATTATGGAGACTTGTTGTCACTTGCTCTAAAATCGTAAGGTAACAGTTGTTACTGGTGGGAACGCTTGGTAAAGAAAATAGTAGTAAAAGTCAGTGCGACCCTTATCGTCTTACTGATATTTGAATAGTATTGATCCGACAAATATTATCAGGAAATATACGCTGATGAGACTACAGCAAAGGGATAAAGGAGATATCAATAATAGTGAGCGTTATATGGCGGGCGATGTAAATTGCGTTGCCGGTATCTGAATTTGCTTCGCCTATCACAATAATTTCATTTGCTTCTACTCCATCACTATTTCTTCCCTCTTCTAATATTTACGACCAGAATTTGATATGCTTTTTTTTTTTATTATTATTATTTATTGGTTTCTTTCTTCTGGCAAAATTTATGACTTTTATTCGTCTTCCCCGTCCCATTAAAGACATCGCAACACCAGCGATAGAATAACAAAAGCCAAAAGCAGTAACAAAATAATTTATAAATATATAAAGAAAAAAAAAATGGAGGAAAAAACTTAAAGACAATGTGTAATATTTATGCGTGTTTCATGTAAATTCTTAATATTTGATACAATATTTTGAACATTTTAAATTAGGAGAAGACAGGTTTGTCTATCTCCCTGTTTACACTCCTCCAAGTTAACTGAACAGGAGTAGAGTTTTATTCCTTATTTCCTGTTTTGGATTGGGATTCCTATTCATTCTAAAAATAATTTCATTCTCTTTCACTTTCAGTAGCCTCTTGCATCTTAGTGGCATTATCGCCTTCCTTGAGGAGAATTAATTTAGTTTTTGTTACATAAATGCAGATATGCCATTATATACGGACTCCTCAAATTTTATTCACGTTTCAGCTATGATCTCTGTCAATGTTACAAATATGTTGACCTGTTGCCTGGTTCAAACTCCTCCCCTGGCATCTGAACAGGAGTAGAGTTTTATCCCTTGTTTCATTTTAGGATTGGGTTTCCGGTTCATTCTAAAATCATATCATTCTCTTTCACTCCCAGTAGCTCATTGCGTCTTAGTGGCATTATCGCCTTCCTTTAGGAGAATTTAGTTTTTGTTACATAAATGTAGATATATATTCAAATCTATTGCTGGTAATAAATTTTCCCGAAAAAGTATTGCTGGTATTAAAACCTATTTTTATACTTTTATTGTATTTTGAACCCAGTTTGGGTGTTAACTAGTTGCCCATAGCTAGCATAACAGGTGGTACCACCAGGGGTCAGGATGGACCTGGGAACACCTGCAATTATGAGGTGGGTCACCGCTCCTCAAAACCTCCTGATCAGAGGCCTTTCTGTTGGATATAGTTTATCGTCTTACCCAGGATGCGGATGTAGTTTATCGTCATACACAGGACGGTGCATTGTTGGTCATATACTATGAAAATGTATTACTGGTACTTTTACTTCTAAAAACGTATTGCTGTTATTTTCACTATAAAATGTATTTGTTATACTTTCCTATTGTTTTTTTTTTATTGTTTAGGGGTTTAACATATGCTCCTACCCCGTGTAAGGGTTGATCTGGGAACAACATCTCTTAAGTAGTGGTTCGATGATCCGCAAAACTTATAACGTCCCGATCAGAGGCAATAAAGAAAGACAAATGATTGCACGTCTTCAACAGCAGCAGCAAAAGACGAAATTCAAGCGTAGATGTGCACAAGGCCGAAAGTAGGGGCACCCAGTGAGGAACGAACTCACTCGTCATTGTTCTAGCGAGACAAGCTTGTTAACCGTTACACCGCCTCGAGGTGCCCAAATTCCGTGAGCATAGTCAAGCGTGACAATCATCAGCAGTATTTATAAGCCGGCGGGTTAGTTTTAAGACTTCAAGTTCTGTAGACGAAATTTTCCTGTGGGGTAAAAACGTTGGTTCGTAAATTTGGTGACATAGTAATTGTGAGTTCAATCCCTGGGCTGGGCAGTATGTATTTGGGCTCAGTAGAAACGAGTGACGAATTTATAAGAACTGCATAAAGATCTCGGCAAGATACTACGAGACAGGGACGGTAGAACGGGAACGATCTACCTCTGTTAATTAAATAAAGGGTTAAATTTGAAATAGGTTACACGGATTGATATACACCTGATAAAGACGTGAAGGTAAAATACCAGAAACGTTGTGAAAATAACAACAAAGATGAAAACAATATTTCTCAAGCAAATAATGCAAATAAAAATAAAAAGTTTAACTCTTAACTGTAAGAATAAAGAATACATGGTAGTCAGCAAAAGAGGCAACCCAAGGTTTAAAGTGTGTGTTGGGGACGTCAAATTCTTTTTAAAACAAAGCTGATTAGTTTAGTAACAGTTGACGGAAAATATGTTGCAGAAATACGTCCCATGGGAATCGGGAAAGATGTTTTCAGAAAGTAGGCAAGGAATTAGGATAGAGTCAACCGTAGATGGAAAGAGAAAAAAGCGTGCTAAACTGCTATGTAATATCAAATCTTATATAACAATGAATGTTGGATAATTTCCTCACAGATAAAGGAGAGAGATCTGTGCTAAGATCACCGAAGAAGTCATTACAAAAACGGTTTTCAGAACTAGGAATTCCCCAAAAGATCTTGATTCCGTCAATGAAAGTGAATAAACTGAATCCAGTACATGTGTTTTGTATTACTGTCTTAATTGTTCTTCTATTGTTTCCATTAGTTTTCTATAGGGGGTGACACGACTTTCGGACCACCCTGGAGAAGAAAAAGTAATCTGTCAACCAATGGAAAACGAATTTTCGTTTTATTCTTTTAATTCCAAAAGCTAAGCAAGATACTGCTAAACGGAAAAAACCGTTAGAAAGAAAAGAATGCTGGATTGCTTTGTGTTATCCATCCTCTTGTATGGCAGTGAATGCTGAACAATCTCCCCACGGATGAGGAGAAAATTCGAGACAGCCGTAATGTCGATTTACAGGGTGGTCCGTAAGTCTTCTTACCCTTAAATAATATAATTTTCTCTTTCAAATGATGGTGTTCATACAGGCATTACCGATGTGCGACAGCGTCAATGAAAAAGTGAATAAACTGAATCTAGTACATGTGCTTTGTATTACGGTATTACTTGTTCTTATTACTTCTTGGTATGGGGTATCAAGAGTTTCGGACCACGCTATATAAATGTTTGCTTGCTTATAAAGTCGAGTATAGAAAAACATAGATAGAAATTAACAAATTAAAATAGACGTGAACAGATTAAGAATGTATATACAGGCTGGTCCGAAAGTCTTGTCATCCCTGCATAATATAATTTTCTATTTCAGATGGTTGACAAGAGATCCGACTGTTTGGAAGAGAGGATTCTCGATGTGTGACAGCGTCAATGAAAATGAATAAACTGAATCCAGTACATGTGCTTTGTATTACTGTATTATTTATTGTTCAATTGTTATCATTGCCTTTTGGTGCGAGTGACAAGACTTTCGGACCACCCTGTAGAAGAAAAAGTAATCTATGTCAATCAATGGAAAACGGATTTTCGTTTTATTCTGTTAATTCCAAAAGCTAAGCAAGATGCTGCTAAACAGGAAAAAATCGTTAGAAAGAAAGAAAAGATACATGACGCAGGCAGATTTTTTTTCTCCCGCAGTAGGTTTCGTTCTGCGGTAGACCAGTTTCCATCCAAGGCTATAGAACCCGGTCTGTCCATAGCTGAGTAGGGTGGAGGAGGAGAGGATTAATACTTTTCCCAAGAGTATTAGCACGTAAGTGAATGTTATCTGAGCCGCCATCCATTATTCAACCGTGCCTCCTCTCATGCCATTCATGTCATGATCGCCAACATCCTGAAGGGACACACGGCAAATACAGTCCGAAAGTCTTGTCACCCCCTACATAATATAATTTTCTATTTCAACGCTCTGTTCGGGGTGGGGGAATTATCAAGGAGAGAGTTTCACATAAACGATACCAGATCACCATCAGCTGAAGGATGTCATTCGGAGAGCCTTTGCAATAATCAACAAAGCACAGCTTCATAAAATATCACACAGAACATGGCGTCGCATCATTTTGTGCCATGAAATTTCTCTTCATACTGACCTTCTCGATGTGCAACAGCGTCAATGAAATTGAATAAACTGAGTCCAGTGAATTTGCTTTGTATTACGGTATTACTTGTTCTATTCTCATTACTTTTTAGTAGGGAGTGACAAGACTTTTGGACCACCCTGTATATTTCAATTCAATGACAAGCCTAAAAATATTTCTACCAAATTAAAAAAAATTCTATTTATTATCAAATAATTTCTGAAAATTCAAAGAAATCTTGCAATTATTTGATTTCATTAGTATTTACAAGTCAATGCTGGTTGGTTGGTTGCTCTTGTTAAGCGGTATATCAACACCTCTATGGGTTATTTAATGCTGAAATCTAAATATTAAGAAAAGAATTTTGAATGGATGCCTTCAACTGCAGATAAAATGCATTGCTTGTAATTCTACTATAAATATGCCTTGTTGGTAATTTTACGATATGGTCCGAAAGTCTTGTCACCCCTACATAATATAATTTACTATATCAATGCCCTGTAAGGGTATTATCAAAGAGAGAGTTTAACATGAGCGATACAAAACAACGATAACAAGATTTTTGGACCACCCTATATATCCTATTTCATCCGACTGATGCCAAATCGGTAGGGTTTCGATCCCGGCTTGAAGCAATCGGGTATCTAGCCACATTGATGAGCTGTGATACAGCGAAACAAGCCTTTATGAGGATGACTATATTAAAAGCCCTCGTCTATTCGATCGAGCACTATAGGGAGAAAGGTAATTCCAAAACAGTCGCCGTCACCGCTATTAACGCACCGCTCTTCATGAATGAATCGAGCACTGTTGGCCGCTGCCGTTTGTTTACCTTCGTATACAATACGTTAGAATTTCCCTTTCTTTCTGCTGCGTACAGATAACTTAGGAGTAGGATCTCTGACTGATGTCTAGCCACACTGATTAGCTGTGATACAACGAAACAGGCGTGTATATATGTATGTATGTATGTATATATATATATATATATATATATATATATATATATATATTAAGACATTTTTTAATGTTTATACGTTCTTTTTATAGATAAAAATATTTAAGTAAATGCTCGGTTTATAATAAACAGCATTAACGACATTGACCGGACTGAATGTCCGAAAATGTTTCATATAAAATATGCGTCCTCCGACAGGAATCGAACCTGTATCCTATAAAGAACCGTCATATAGCCTGACGTGCTTTACCGATTTAGCCCCAGAGGAGCTTTTCGGTTAGCAAGGCCGATTTTACTGTTTTTAAACTACAATTCTCCATGATTATCGCTCGTACATTCATATCTGCTCAATGCGTATCCAAATGTAAAGACGTCACACATTATGAAATGGACAATTCCTTAGTTCCACCAGTCTTACCCTTCACGGTTATGCCACGCCCATTGTAGCGAACCACCCTCATTCCCTTCGTATTCCATCGGTGAGATGTAAGTTCCACTCGAACAGCTTCCTCGCACGAACTGCTGTTTTGCGGAACCGACTCCGAAGAGAATGCAACCCCAATCATTACAATTTTGTTCAAGTCTCGGGTTAACCGTTATCTTCCCCACATATCCGAAAAAAACTCTGTCTCTTACTCTGTAATGCTCTATCTCGAGTGGCTTGCGGGCCTTGTACAAGTTGAACATCATTATAAAAAAAGAGCAACTGGTGGAGAACCGTTGCTTTCCGTCTCCAGATTTATATTTGATTCTTCCAAATTTATCCATAGAAATATCCTGAAAGGTGTCTTCTTTTATGTGTCGTGTCCCTTGAAGACGTAGGCGATCATGGCCCTCCACATCTTCCTGTCCCGTGTAGCGCTTAATAATTCGTCATTTCTTTCAATACCTGTTCTAGCATCCATTTTTTCAAGCTTATCAAGTATGATATGCACTGATTTCGTCTGTCCCTCTTTTCCGTAATCTCTCCTCTGAGTATCATATTTTCCAAGCCTTCCTGCCTCATTACTTGCTTCAGAAATTTCAACTTCCCCTTCCCTGATATTAATCATAAGTTTCCTTTTTATTTCCATTCTCTCGAAAATCCCGGCCCATGGTATCCTCTTCTGTAGAACCACATTTCTGTTCTTTCTAGTCACTTATTCAACGTTGAGGAGATTGTCCAGCATTCACTGCCATATTGAAGGACAGATACCACATAACAGTTCAGTACTCTTTTCCTTGTTTCCAACGATTTTTCTTTGTCTCTTAATACTCTGCTTAGCTTTTGGAATGCATCTTTGGCCATCCAAATACGTCTTTGGATCTCATTGTTGCACATTACATTCTCTGTTAGAGCACTTCCGAGATATTTAAATTTATGTACCTGCTTGGAAGAGCATAGAAGCCATATATATTCTTATGTCACATTTTGTTGTTGTTGTTGTTGTTGTTTTATTATATAATAACTACTACTACAAACTCCCCTGTTTCGAGTCGACAACCGACGTCGCTATCTTGTGGTCTGTACGTCTTCAGAAGACAGAGAATTTCTTCAGTGACTCTTATTGCTAAACTGCGACCCAACCAGAATAGGTACGCCTTACATTTATGGCCCCGTGCTGCAGCTAGCTAAGGTTGAGTAAATAAATTCACCTTGCTTCATATTCCCGAGACTGAACAGTTCCATTTCGGGCTGTTATTTGTGGCTGCTTTTGACGGACATTTCCCATCTCCTGCGCCCGGGGATTTTCGCATAAAGAAATACAAACAAACGTTTTACACAGATAGGATTTCAGAATAATATATGATGCTGTCGGTATTAAATTGTACCACGTTTAGGCCTCGTATGCACTTGAAACTGTTTTCTTTACAGATGATTCGTTTATGGCCGTCTAATACGCATGCGCGTAAATGAAGTACTTTTTTGAAAATATGAACATGAATATATTTGGGTACGGAAATATTTATGAATATATATATATATATATATATATATATATATATATATATATATATATATATATATATATATATATATATATATACGTATATTAATACATATATTGTTTACATGTAAGCATTAGGATTATTATTTCTTTTTAGCCTGTCAGGAAGTATGATTTTCCTTCATTTGTTTGTTTTATCTTTTTCCAGTTTCCTTTCTTTTTTCATTATTGCCCTTCAGTCTTCTGCTATAACTAAATCTAATTTCTTGCCTATCCATTTATTTAATATCCTTTCTCTCTCTCTATCCCGCTTTCTCTCTCCCCCCTCTCTCTCTCTCTCTTTCAGATACACACACACACACACACACACACACACACTGTAAATATATACAAACAGATGTTAATAGAGAGAAGGGATCATATGTATATTTGCCTCTTTTTCACGCAAAAAGAACATTCTATTTATCTATTCGAGAATATACATATATATATATATATATATATATATATATATATATATAAAAGTTGCAAATTAAAAAATAATAGTTTTTTTTTATGAAAGTATTTATTTATATATATATATATATATATATATACAGTGTTACCCGGATATAAGAGACCCGGATATAGGAGAAACCCGGATATAAGAGAGATTTTCTCTGGTCCCAAAGTTTTCCCATACTTACCTAAACAAAATAGACCAAACCCGGATATAAGAGAAACCCGGATATAAGAGAGATTTTCTCTGGTCCCAAAGTTTTCCCATACTTACCTAAACAAAATAGACCAAACCCGGATATAAGAGAAACCCGGATATAAGAGACTTCTTCTCCGGTCGCGACAACTCTCTTATATCCGGGTTACACTGTATACAAATATTGTATATAAAGTATTTATGTGTGTGTGTGTGTGTGTGTGTGTGTGTGTGTGTGTGTGTGTGTGTGTGTGCGTGTGTGTGTGTGTAGCAGCAAATATAATTATCCATCCCACAAGATGTTTATTATTAAAAAAAAAAAAAACTAATTGAGTTTCGTTTTTTCAGGTCATTGGATATTTAGCCATTTGTCGTAAAATTCACTGAAAAATCTTTTTGAGTTATTCAGCTAGAAAGAGAACAGATTAAAACCGTTTTGTCTCAGCATCAGCATCAACATATGTTCCCAAGTGAGCAATGGTTAGAGGAAAAAGATCATTAAGGCCTCCAGTAATGCTATCAGCATTTATACTCTGGCTTCCATCTTCAAAGTCCATTCAAGAACCATCGAGTGACGGAGAATACGTTATAAAAAGGGGGAACAGTGGAGAGGAAAACTGGATCAAGTGGTCACAACAAGAGGGACCATCATTTCTGCTTAGAGCAAAATACATTATTATTGTTCAAAGTAGAGTCCAGTAGCGTTATAAAAAACCCCGGACAGTTCCAGTAAGATATCTTTAATCATTTCTGAGATTCAATGACTCAAAGCTCAATGTAAAAATTGGACAATTTTGCTGTTACACGATTTGGACAATTTTGCTGTTACACCCTGTCTATATATATATATATATATATATATATATATATATATATAGAGAGAGAGAGAGAGAGGGGGAGAGAGTGCATTCAAAACTGAAATATAAATAACTTATATAAAATAGACTTACACAAAGTTTTCATTGGGCACTTTCAATGCGTGTTCGTAGACACAAACGGACCTTTGAGCTCACACACACACACACACACACACACACACACACATATATATATATATATATATATATATATATATATATATATATAAAATTGAAACCTAGAAGGGAAGATTATAATGCTATGAATTCCTTAAGTAACTTGCCTCTAATCTTACAAAAGCCAGGTGACATCGTGTCTACTAGAGATTTGGCATATCAAAGTATGGAATTAAGCCATTTTCGTACGACGATGGCAATGAAAGCTTGAAAGGATTGAATGTCTAATGACATTCCAAAGCACAGGTACACAATGTAAATTCCTTCTCCCAAATAAATTCTCTTTTGAACATCAATGTCCATACAAGATTAAACATTTATCTCATTCCTTAAGCATAGTTTACTACTGTGCTGTGGCGAAGGGAAACATCGTACAGACGTCTTTTAATTCATTTCTTACGAAGATCCTCATTTAAGGCCCAGGCTTCATCTACTCCAAGGAAAGTTGGTTCTCTGTGTCGCGCCAGAAAGTTTTTTTCCCCTGAGTCCATCCATCAAATCTATAAATCAACCATTTACCCTTGTATAGAATACTGCTGCCATATATGGTTTGCAGGCTCTACTGTTCGTCTCAATGTCTTTTATAAAATCCAGATATGGATATAAAATATGGTTGGTCCTGGTCTGGCATTTCGTCTACAGTCACTTTCTCACAGACGTGCCGTCGCTTCCCTCTGTCTTGTCTACAAATACTTTCACGGTAACTGCTCCGATAAGCTATTTTCACTGGTTTCCAAACTGAATGAATTTAAGCATGTTACTAGGTTGGTATTTCAGTCCCACCTTTTCATTGTTGAAACGGTTAAGTGTAGCTGTCTCTTCTACTCAAATAGCTTCATGTCTAGCACTTCCCGTCTGTGGAACTCCCTTCCTCTTACTTGCTGGAGATGTTTCCTGTCTCGTCACTTGTGTGTGTGTGTATATATCTAAATATGTCTGGGTGCTTATGTATTATAATCCGAGTGTGTTTGTATTGTTTTACGCGAGAGGTTAGCACCCCACTCACACACTCAATGTATACATTTTGTCGGGAAGAACAGATGATATTAGCGCCTATTCTAACGTAATTTCAATGAAGGAATAAATTGAATAACATATGTATTTTTTTCTTTTCTCCTCAGTAATTTTATAATTTTAAACTTAATAGAGATTAAATTTAGATTTTCAAATTGGTAATTTTATACTTTTAATTTTAATATCAAATTTTATCATATATTTTTATACTTATTGGTTAGAATAAATTCTATTTTAGTATAACCCCAACATTAAAGCTATTAATAGCTATTATAACCTTACTTCATTGTCAAGTTTTTTGAATTCTCCTATACTTGTGTTTTGATTAGTCATTCTAGTTTTTGTAAAAGTGTTTTCCCCTTACGAAGGATTGTTTATTAATTTGAAACTTTTAAAACCATTTATTTTGCATTCGGTAGACAAGGTCATTTGTTTACATTCGATACGCCAGAGCAGTTATGAATGTACGAGATTCATGGAAGATTGGAGTTTATAAGCAGTAAATTCGACCTTGTCTACCGAACGCTTCTTTGTAGCCTAGAGGTAAGGCACGTCAGCGTATATGACGGTTCCGTATAGGATGCAGGTTCGAATCCTGTCAAAGAACGAATATTTTCTATGAAAATTTCTCGGACATTCAGGCCGGTAAATGTTATTTAATACTGTTTATCATAAACAGAGCATTTGCTTAAATACTTGTATCTATAAAATAACAACGTTAAACATAAAAAAAATGTCTTTAATAAATATACTTGTATATATATATTGATGTCATGAGCTCTTTATTACTTTGGTCTCATTTGTGACGTTCACTGAACTTTGATACTCACAAATTTTGATAACAACATTTTATGATCATCAATTTCAGGCATGGAGCTACTACACAAGATCACGTGATCATAATCAACCAATCAGATTGCAATCCGAGACACCCTACTCTGCATTAAACGGGAAGAATTTTCAAAATCCAGTCAAATACGAAACAGATCATAACATGTCTCCCAAACTCAATTTAACTGTTGATAATTATGGAACTGTGAAACTGGTAAAGTTACTCTATCTATCGGATATTGAAGACCAACGACCTGTAATTAAAATCCCTACCAATCGGCGATATATGTAATTTGAATAGCACAAATGAGACACGGGTTTTCGCTAAAAATGACCGTCATCTCTTGAGCTATTGATCAACATATTTGGGTAAAAGATGTTTAATACGGGCCTTCTTGAGTAAAAAAAACAAAAAAAAAAAAACTTGCCTTTGTTATTCTTTTCTTGAATTCAGATACTTTCTCACAGACGTGACGTGTCTTCCCTCTGTATTTTCTACCAAAATTATCATGGCTGCTGCTCTGACGGGCTTTTTTCTCTGGTAACCCGACTACATGAATTTAAGTGTGTTACTAGATTGGCATCTAGGTCCCACCCATTTACTGTTGAAATAGTTTAATGTAACCGCCAATTCTACTTTAACAGTTTCTTTTCTCACACTCCCTACTATTGGAACTCACATGCCCTCACTTTCTTCCCTGATAACTACAATCTTCAGAAATTTAAATGCAACGCCAATCGTTATCTTCTATTATTTTGATCAAGACAACAGATCCCTGTTCTTTTTTTTCCTTTTCTCCAATCCCCCACCCCTACTGCCATTTGTTTCTCTCTCTTTCACACTCCGTACTAGTGACACTCTTGCCTTGCTTGGGGTGAAATCTGTTTATTCTAGTTCCTTAATTCGGTTTCTTGTAATCCTCGGCTACTTGTGATACCTTCTATCCTCCTTACATACAAATTTCAGCTATCTTTTTCGGATAGTTAGCAGAAGCGTCCTTCTAGTTCGTATACTCCTTGAAACCTCGTCATTTCTTATACAATCTGATCATGCCATGCCACTGCATAATCACTACTTTGACATTTCATTTGAGACAGATATGGCCAATTCTCAATACTATAAAGCAGACCAAATATTATATCAAACCTGCACGTATTTCTTTATTACTAAGCACATTATTTACATTATTCTGACTATTGTCCCCATCTTTGTCGCCATATTTATTACAACGTTTCGGTCGTTGTACGCTCCGGCCTTCTTCAGGTGGTTGGAATCTCAAACTGAACCCTTTATTCGCTCACTGGGGTAGACTGTTCTAGGTAAGGCTTCAAGAACACCAGAAAGCTGTAATACGAGGGGAAATGGAAAGATCAGGCGTGGTTGACCACGTATGGAGAGAAAAGGGGGATCACCGCCCTCTGTCGGATCAGGTTGAGATCATAAACAAAGAACACCATTGGAAAATTCGTAAAGTTAAAGAATCAGCACATATGCTAGGCTACAAAAATCTTCTGCCATGTCTAATGGGTATCAGTTATCAGTTATCTCCTGTTAATTCCCCTCTCCAAGTTCTCCACCGCCTTAACCAGGTATTGAACTCACACTGTTTGGGTCCTGACACTGGACCTAACTAACGCCTTTATCTACTATGTCTTGAGGACATCTGTGTATGTTTTTCCGGGATTTTTAAACTTTTTGTCTTCAGTAAACATTTTTTACCACTGCTCATATTACAATTTTTGCTGCTATCATTGCATTTTTTTATCAGAGCTCATATTGCAATTTTTGTTGTTATCATCGCTTTTCTCTGGCATTCATTATTACTGGTTCCCATATTGTATTCATTTCTATGCTTGGTCGGCTCAGGAGATTTTTATGGCCTAGCATATGTGCTGAGTCCTTAAGTTTACAAATTTTCCAATGGTGTTCTTTGTCTATGATCTCAACCTGATCCCACAGAGGGCGGTGATACTGCTAAGGACATTTTTAATCGTTTAATACCATGCACAGTATCTACCCGAATGTTTATATTATACGCAACTATGATTTATATTCGTTTCTTAAGGATGCCGAGAATACCATGGACCAAACATGAAAGCAACGACGAAGTTCCAGAGACCATGGTAACAAAAAAGACATATACTTAACGTAATGAGGAAATGAGGAGTTGGAATTTTGTTGCGCACGGGAAAGATTGAAGGTAAAAGGACCAGAGGAAAACAATCTACCTGGCAAGCTTTAGCAAATGGACAACGGAGCAGAGTTTGGCAGAGATGGCAAAACCACAAAACATATTACGAGCCATAACGAACAATTAATTTTAGAGAGCCAGAATGGACACGGCAGATAGAAAAAGCAGAATATATTTATGTTAATTTATATTGCTTTCCTTCATAATTTATCAATATTATATATGTTTAGTGTCTCATCAAGACATGGGTGATCATGACTTTCCACTTAGTAAGGTTTACCTTTTCCAAACTTTTGCAGTCCATACACTGCCATTTACTTGCATAAGTTTTTTTTTTTAATAGAATAAAATCCGTCTCCTTCTTTTCTTTCCTTTTGAGTGTCAAAATCTCCAAGCTTTCCTTCTTTATTATCTGTACTAAAAATATCAACCGTCTCTTTCTTATTTTAACTATAAGCGTTATTTTATTTTCTGTCTTTCTTGAAACTTCCCCGTTAATCACATGTTCAGCATCCTTCTGTAGATCCATATTTCTGTTTCAGTGAGTATCTTCTTCAGCTTTTAATGAGTTTGTCTTGCACTCATTGGCATATAATGGGGATATTACTTAATTGTTTATTACTCTTTGCTTACTTTTGAATTCATTTCTTAAAACTTGGCTTAGACTCTGGAATGCATCCATTGCTATCCCAGGGCATTTTTGTGTCACAGTTTTCTGTCCACTGTTAAAACTGTTCGCAGATATTTAAATTTTCTTACTTGCTTGATTTTTGTATATTCAAATCGTAATAATATATATATATATATATATATATATATATATATATATATATATATATATATATATATATATAACAATACTCGTTTCGAAAAACCCTCGAATTTTTGATTTGTCAATAATCAAATCAATCCCGAGGGAAAAAAAGGTTTTAAGAAAAGAAAGACCTAGAAAAAAATCGCACAGATACAGGTTCAAAGCCCAAAGAAAAAAACCCTGACACGAGTAAACAACTAACTAACAAGAGCTCAATCCAAAATTTCTCTGGCTCACTAAGTTTATCTATCTATCTATCTATCTATCTATATATATATATATATATATATATATATATATATATATATATATTTGGTGGGGAGGTCCTGGGTATGATCTAAAATTATATCCGACAAAGGAGTCTCGACTAGGAGTGAGAATTAGGGTACCGCAAACCATCGTTAACTACGAGTGATTCCTGTCTAAGATCTAGCACCTACTAAGGTTATGGTATTGTTTTGTGCGTGTGCGCGCGTGTGTACGTGTGTGTGTGTGTGTGTGTGTGTGCGCGCGTGTGTACGTGTGTGTGTTGCGGCATTGATATGTGTGTGCGTGTGTGTAACTCATATAGGTGGAGGGTCGGGAAGAAGTGGGAAGGAGAGAAAGGGAATTTTTTTTTTTTCCTTTTTCTTTAGCATGAAGATTAACATGAATAAAAATGGGGATAAGTGTAAGCAGAATGTGATGCTTGAGTGCGTTTCTCTGTGTGTGTGCGTGCGTGTGTGTGTGTGTCTCGTGGGTGTTGGGAATCAAAACTGTCCTTAACACTTCAGGCTAAGCACGCCGCCATATTCCTGATCAGATAGAAATTGTGGCTGTGTTTCCTTCCTTTTATTATGGAAGAGCGCACACTGCTGGTGAACCGGAAGTCAGCCACCATTGGACAATAAATTGCCAAGAAGAGTCGTATGGTGTACATTTCGGAAGATGGCAAAAGTTGTAGCTGAGGAAAGGTACACAAGTCGATACCCGATCAATATCGGCTGTGTCACCGTGGAGAGGGGGTAGGATGTTGAAATACCCGAAACCCCTAATGAACATCGGCTAGAAACCTTAATGATGATGTGTACTAAAGCATTCAATAGATGTATTTTACTAAACCTTTGGCTGTCCATTCTGCTGAGAGGCATAGTTTCTGTTTTCTTACACTACACAGTTAGTCCTTTCTTCACGCTTTCTCTTACTGCCCTCTCTAAATGTTCCTATAGTATGCTTCAATATGTGTGCTACCAATGCTACGTTATCTCTACATGTTTTGTTATGAAAACTGTACCCGCGAATAATAAATACGAGTATCATAATACAGAAATTTATTATAATTCATAAATTATGTTTTATATTGAAATTGCGTCTTTCCCCTACTCTTTAATCTTTACCTCTACTTTCATTTGCGAACAGCGAGTAGCAAAAATCAAGAAGAAAACTGCGGTGAAACTCGAACACGCATCATTTTCTCAGGAAAACTCTGACTCTTTTATGTGAGACGTCTACTATAGCATTTCTTTCATTTTAATTTTACAGCTGACGCTAACAGACAATGTTTGACAAAGTTCACATTTAAGAATATTTGTTATTTTCTGCTAAAATATGGTAATGTCGTCTTTCTTTAATCATTTAGGTATTTTTTTCTTAAATAATGTTATTATATGAAACCCTTTGAGATATCAATATGGGCAGCTTCCAGGAAAAGCAATTACAAGGAAGAATCTGGTCTGGTGCTCCTGCTATATATTTAGAGATTCTTGATAAACTCCAAAAAACAATCTTATTTATTTATGGCAGAATCTGCATTTGGAGTCAACTTTATTATTATTATTATTATTATTATTATTATTATTATTATTATTGCTGTTGTTGTTTTTATTTCCTTTGATTTCTGGCGTTTACACATTTCTTTCCGGGTCCCGCCTATCGACCTAAGGTTAAAAATGACATCATGACACTTTCCACTGACAAAAAAAAAAAAAAAAAAAAAAAAAATTACATAGATAAAGCCCTTCGTAAAGTGTGGGCTGTATTTTTCAGAACAATTCTTTGTATCTCTTTGAGGCATGAAATCCAGGAATCCCTTCAATTAGTCTACTGCAATTTTTCCAACCAATCCTAGGGCTTCAACTACAACAGGGATTGTTGATGTTCCCATGTGCCACATTTTTTTGAGATTTCTATTTCAAGGTTCTTATGTTTTGATAGCTTTTTGAAGATCTTCAAAGATACATTGCAGTCTGCAGGGACTGCCATATCAATAAGGAGGCACTTTTTGTTTGTTTGTGGTCTTTAATAACAATGTATTGGCGGTTGGCTTTGATTGTTCTGTCAGTGTGTATTGTGTAGTCCCATAGAATTGTAACAAGTTCTATCTCCGTAACCGGGTTTGGGTGGTGTTCATACCAGTTTCTTTTATTATTATTATTATTGTTGCTATTGTTGTTTTAGATTTAAAGTAACTATTTGTCTTTCTCGATTTAGTGAGAGATGGATGTCTCTACTCACTATTTAATTTTCGATTAGAACCAAAACGCTTCATAGCTGATAATCAGAAATATGTAAATCCTCAAAGAAATGCTGTTCCGCAGAAGGATGCTAAAATATGGTAATACCATCTTTCTTAATTATTTATGTATTTGTTTTAAATAATATTATCAAATGAAACCCTATGAGCTATTAATATGGGTAGCTTCTAGGAAAAAGCAATTAAAATGAAAAGCAATCAAAATGAAAAGCAATTAAAATGAATAATCTGATTTGGTGCTCCTGCTACATAGTTAGCGATTCTTGATAAAATCCAAAGACAAATCTGTAATTTTATTAGTCTTGACCTGGCATCTCCAGTTCCTTTCACACCGCCAGAACGTAGATTCTCTTTGCTTGTTTTTATATAAAAACTTTCATTGTTATGATGAACTTTCCGCTATAGTGCCTAGACGTTATGAATTTAAGCGCAGTACTAGATTGGCAGCTAGGTCTCATTAATTTACAATTGATATGGCTAGATATAACTGTAAGTTCTATACTAATAGTTTCTTCTCTTGTTTGTAGAGCTCACTTGCAGTCTGTTGCTTCCTAGTCAACTTCGATCTTCATAAATTTAAACACCATATCAATTGTTATTTTCTGTCTTCGTCATTATTGTTCTTTTATTGATCTCCTATTTTTCTCATATTCGCTAACATTTAGTACCCCACCCCTTGCGTCTTAGTGGCTTTATTGTCTTGCTTGGTGCGAAATGTTTTTTTTAAAAAAAGAAGAAAGAAATACTAGTCAAAAATTAATAATATTTTCAATCCTTTATTTAGTAATAAATTAAAAGGAATATTTATCTGAATATTATTGGGCATCGCCCAGAACATAAAAAATAAGATGAAAGAAATACTACTAAAAAATTAATAATAGCTGACAATACTTTATCAAATAATAAATTCAATATAATATTACTACTAATAGAACGATAGTCAGTGTAGTTGGAAATGCTTCATGCAATTAGAAATTTAAAATATTATTAATTCTAACACTATTAGACATCTTGATGAATAGCAAATAAAATTAATAAAGGAATCTCTAAAAGACAGGAAGATTTTTTAGAAATGAAGAAAAGTGTGCTGACTGGAACCTCATATATAAGGGAGAGGTTCCTCATAGAAGAAGAGAACACTTGTAGTAGCAGAAGTGTGTTTTTACTGAATGATGAGCAACAAGAAAGTCTTACAGAAAAACAAAAACTGCAAGGAAACTTAAATTTACAATTTGAAAGAGAAAAGGAAAATTGCTAGAACGCTTCAGAATGACAGAGGGCTTGGAGAATGTAACACTCACAGGATATACGGAAGTCATGAAAAGCAGGTCAAAACAGGCTCGTGAAAATGGATTGCATAAAAAGCAGTAGGAATGATAGTAAAAACAGATTAATAAGAGTAACAGATATGAATTTGAACAGTGTCATGATCGCCTACGTTCAGAAGAAAAAAAATAATGATGGTTGGCAAGGCTTTATCTAATAAAAATCCAATATAATATTCTTAATAATTTGTTATAGACGTAGAATGATGGCATTAATATATGTGATAAGATCTATATTTCTCATGTTGTCTGTCTGTGTGTCTGTCGTGGGCGTTGTTACCTCGCCCAGGCCGCATTTCTCACCCGATTTCGATGCGGTTTTCACCACAAGTTTGCAAATGGCTGCCTTAAGGACATGACGCAGCCCGATTTTTCAGTTCGGACTCAGGTTCCGAAAAAAATCGATAATGTTGTCTGTCTGTGTGTCTGTCGTCGGCATTGTTACCTCGCCCAGGCTGCATTTCGCACCCGATTTCGATGCGGTTTTCAACACAAGTTTGCAAATGGCTGCCGTAAGGACATGACGGAGCCCGATTTTTGAGTTCGGAATCAGGTTCCGAAAAAATCGATAATCGAAAAAATTCTGCTTACAGAAGGAATGATTGCATTTCAACCAAATTTGACACCCTCTTAGAGTCTACCATTAGAAGTGTTGTCCAGAAGTTTCATGACCACGGACCCCTAAACAGCGCAGAAAATCGATAAAACCCAAAAACCGATACGCCCAGATTGCGTCTGAACCGCATGTCGGTTTTTAGCGAAAACCGAGCGGATTTATGAAGAGGTCATTGGGAGTCTTCAGGTGAAGTTTCAACTCTGAGCACCCCCCCAAACAGAGTGCAAATCGACAATCGGTCAACCCTTAAAAATGTTTTTTCCAGTTTTTTAAAGCTGATCGTATTGTGTTTATTTTGTTTAGTTCTTTTTTTCGTAACAGATTTAATGTTTACTATAGAGCTTAGAAAAAGTTGGCAGTGTGATATAGGCAAGAAGTAAGGCATGTAACAACATCAGCACGGCAAAGGGGACTCCTTTAAAGGCAAGGAAGGGAAAAAATATTTTAAGTCAAGTGATAGCGATTACTGTATTAGTCGTACGATTTTTTAATCAAGCACGGGCAACGCCGGGCCATGCTGCTAGTATGTGATAAGACAAGAGAACAACTTACTAAAGCTTACGAATGTATTTTTCTTCAAAAACAAAAAAAAAAGATCATACATATTTTACATCGATAAAGCTCTTAGTAATGTGTGAGCTATTCTTGTGAGTATAACTTGGCATGGGCTACCAGAAATTTTTCAATTAGTCTATTGGAACCTTTTCAAATCACTCCAGTGGCTCCAACATCTGTAATTATTGGTGACCCCATGTGCAATTTTTTTAAAGATTTTTGAGATCCTTGGATTATGATAGTTTTTTAGTGGGGATCTTCAAGAATACATTACAATCTGCAGGAACTGCCATGTCAATATGCTTGTGGTCATTGATCACTATGCCTGGGCGATTTGTTTTGATTATTCTCTCTGTGTATATTCTAAAGTCCCATAAGATTGTTACAGGTCCTATCACTCTAAGCGGGTATGGGCGATATACATACTAATTTCTTGCAGTTTCCTTCCAGTAAAGATTGAAGATTTATCCAGTGCAGATATTAGACTACTCTATCATGCAGAAGTTTATATTGTTGAAGCTGATACAAGATGGTCAATTTTTTCTAGATATTTATCACAGAATCCGCATTTGGAGCCAAAACAATTATTATTATTATTATTATTATTATTATTGTCGATGTTGTTGTTGTTTTAAATTTAAAGTAGCTTCTTATCTTGTCTTTCTCGAGTTAGTGAGAAAGGAATACCTCTACTCACCATTTAATTTTCGATCAGAACTAAAGCGTTTCATAGCTGACAATCAGAATCATGAAACTTCTCAAAGACGAAGCAAGAGAAATGCTGTTCTGCAGGAGGATCTTGAGGATGGACTGAACATGAGAACAACGATGATGATTTATAAAGGAAACGACACATAACACCAGACATTTTTAGGGCATGTGATGAGGAAAGCGGGCTTGGAAAATTTGATGCACAGAGGGACAAAGGGAAACTATGCATACACTACCCTGCAAGCCTGATCAAATGGAGAGCGGAACAAGGTTTAGGAGAAATAACAAAAAGGAAACAATTATTATGAGTTAAAGAAAAGACATGAAATTGTGGACTGTCATGCTGTCTACGTCCAGGAGGGACATGCCACATAGAAGAAGAAGAAGAACAAGAACAACAACAACAACAACAGCAACAACAACAGCAGCAGCAGCAGCAACAACAACAAGGGAGGAGGAGGAGTGAAAAAAGAAGAACGACAACAACAACAAAAACAACAACAGCAGCAGCAACAACAACAACAACAAGGGAGGACGAGGAGTGAGAAAAGAAGAAGAAGAAGAAGAACAACAACAACAACAACAAGCACAAGAAGAAGAAGAACAAGAAGCAAAAGAGGAAAAACATGAAGAAGAAAAAAAGAAGAAGAAAGAAGAAGAGGAGGAGGAGGAGGAGGAGAACAACAACAACAACAACAACAACAAGAAAAAGAAGAAGAAGAAGAACAACAACAACAAGAACAACAACAAGAACAAGAAGAAAAACAAGAAGAAGAAGAAGAAGAACGAGAACAAGAAGCACCAAAGAAGAAAAGATGAAGAAGAAGAAGAAGAAGAAGAAGAGCTAGAAGAAGAACAAGAACAAGGAAGAAGAGGATGAGGAGAAGAAGAGGAACAAGAAGCACCAGAGGAAAAAGAAGAAGAAAAAGAAGAAGAAGAAGAACAACAACAACAACAACAAAAAGAACGACAAGAAGGAAGAAGAGGAGGCGAAGAGGGAGAAGAAGAAGAAGAAGAACTAGAACAAAAACAAGAAGTTAAAATCCTAATAACTCGCTATATTTTTGTACGTTTTAATCGTGCAAAATTCTTGTTCAGGACTGTATGTCAATTTTATGTCTTTAAATTAATGGACTAAAGAAAAAATATTAACAATAAATATCTTGGATAGTTCAATGAAAACCTCTCGCACTGTTATAGCGGCATCACATTCTGCCACTTCTGTTTGGCTGAACGTCAATGTGTATAAATGATTGGCGGCTGAGTGATATCAGTGGAGATTGAGTTGATGAGTCAACTTGAAATGAAACGTAATGGAAGACAAGTGTTCTTGCAGAATACAGCGATTACAAAGAGGTTCAGGAGAAAGAAATGGGGTCCAGTTCATGATGCGTATAAGATCCGCCTCATAAATAAAAGGTGATTACGAAAAGAACGAATGGGATCAAATATTACAAGAAAAATATTGGGAAACTGACAAAACAAATCAATGATTCATCCGAATAGTCTTCCTCTCGAAAAAAATTGAAGCATGTTTCGAACTGAAGACATGAAGATTTAAAATTATACAGACGTTAAAATGACTGAGATAGATAGATAGATAGATAGATAGATAGATAGATAGATAAAGACTGAGAGAGATATTTATAAATGATAGATAGATAGATAGATAGATAGATAGATAACATGAGAGAGATGTATAAATCAGACAAAGATAGATAGATAGATAGATAGATAGATAGATATGTATAAATGAAACATAGAGAGATGTATAAATGAAACATAGATAGATAGATAGATAGATAGATATGTACCAATGAGACAGATAAATAATGAATGAGATAGATAGATAGATAGATAGATAGATAGATAGATAGATAGATAGATAGACAGAGTGAGAGAGATGTATGAATGAAACATAGATAGATATATAGATAGTGGATATTCATATTTGAGTAGACCTCTCGTTTATGTATTAAACAGTATATTTATTTAATAAACGGAACGTCTACTCAAACATAAAAATCTGTCGGATTAATAAATAAAAATGCATTCATTCTTTAGAAAACAAATAGATAGATGTATATACTTGATATATATATATATATATATATATATATATATATATATATATATATATATATATATATATATAGTATTTATTATAATGAAGAAGGTGGGGTGAGAGTAAAGTTAAGATAGCTTCATAGATCGAGGATAAAAGAAAGAGAAAGAGAAAAAAAAGAAGCCTCAGATATCTATCTATCTATATATATATATATATATATATATATATATATATATATATATATATATATATATATATATATATATATATATAAAGAAGCATATCTGTGTAAAATGTCAAAAAATATCTGTCTAAAACAGAGTGGTGTTACTAACGCTAAACGTGGATTTATTTCAGATGCATATAACATGCATATTTCTTTGACAGAAAAAAAGGCCCGTCTTCATCATTAATGGAACTGGATAACAGTGATTCTTCCTCCCGTACCAAAACTCGATCAAGAAGAACGCTCATCTGAATGGATGAATAAAAAAATAAAATAAAAAATAACTACCGAATTACTCTCTATTTCTTTGCTTCGCCTCCATATCAGTTCGCGCGCCAATTTGCCGCTGATAACCCATCCTTCATGCAAATATATATATATATATATATATATATATATATATATATATATTATTGTGTGTGTGTGTGTGTGTGTGTTTCTGTCGCTGCTTATGTTTTTATATGATCTATGATAATACATGCGTAATAGCAGCCATCTCATTATCGACTATGACCATCGAAAGATATTGTTAGACGAAGTTGTGTCTTGAACGGATATGATTCTTTAAATCTCACTTTTGTAATTAGGTTTATTATTGTGTGTGTTTATACACACCCATAGACTTAGTTCGCCTTGTCGCCTTTACTTTACAACGAATGTTATTGGGGAAGGCATGAGAGCATTTCTCCCCACTCCTTAGATATGTGTTAAATACCAATATAGATTGGGCACTCTGGTCTAGGATAGCAGGTAATTTGGGTGAAACTCAAAACCGTGGTAAAATTTGCCGAGAAATCATCGTAATTCAAAGAGGTCTCTTCGACGTGATCTAATGGCTTGCGAGTTTGCAGGTACCAGATTACGTACTTCTGCAATCGGTGGCTAGGAATTGACAGGTGCAACCCTCGGGTGCAACCTCCTTCACTTATGTCTGATTTGAATTTGCAGATCAGCCTAATTCCGCAAAATCAAACACAAAGACACATACAAACACACACGCGCGCGTGCTCGCACACACACACACACAAAAACACACTGACAAAATCAAATTAAGATATAACTAAAAATGCATATCTGTAAAAAAAGACAATATGAATAAAGATGATGTAATGGAATAACCCGGCACCCCCATGAATAATTTACACTATAGATAGTAAGTACCTATAAAGTCAACCGTCTAAGAGAGAGAGAGAGAGAGAGAGAGAGAGAGAGAGAGAAGACGCAAGCACGTACGACCTTCCAATTAGTAGAACTCACTACTAGATTGACTGTACCGTATTTCATATTGTACTTGTTGTGTACAATAAACCTTTCTTCTATTATACACCTTAGTACGGAATATAACAGTTCCGACGAGGATTGTCGGAACATAACACTAATATATTGAATACGATTTTACTTTCTTCATATATTGCATAATTTAAACGACAGTTTATCTCTCGTACCCTAGATATATATATATATATATATATATATATATATATATATATAGATAGATAGATAGATAGATAGATAGATATATTGATGTAATGGAATAACCAGGCACCCCCATGAATGATTAAACTATAGGTAACAAATATATAGTACCTATAAAGTTAACTGTCTACGAGAGACTTTAGGAAGAGTGAGAGAGAGAATAGTGTTTTCTCCTATTCTTCACTGTCGAACTCTTTGCCTTGAGCAGAGAGGAAACCGGGTTCTAAGGGAATATTTTGGGCCGAGCCTACGGACTCAGAGAACACACGGTAAACTCGGCCTTGTGCCACATACATCCCTCGTGAGGGGGAGGCTGGTAAATATTAAGAGTGAGAGAGCGAGACCACGCAAGCACGTCTGACCTTCCAATTAGTGGCACTCACTAGTAGATTGACCCGTGTGTATAACTGTATCGTATTTCATATTGTACTGATTGTGTAGAATAAACCTTTCTTCTATTATCCAACTGGAGTTACTTATTTATTCCCTTAGCACGGAATATAACAAAAGACAAAAAGGAATATTTTTTAACCAACACTTTATCGTCCTCGAGAGGACTTTATGAAGGCAAGTGTAAGTATTTATAAATTTAAGTAAAAATATCGTTAATATTTCCAGAATTTTGAAACATAAGAACGAGCAGAAATAGACTTAAAGCTAACTGAAAGTCAAGGTAATGTCTACAGGATGCTAAATGATCGAAATTAATGTCTAGTGAAAGATAAAATTACTTCAAACTTTATTATACAGGACACTAGTATTTGAAATAAATGGCCCATTTTATTTTAAAGAGTGTGTATAACGTCTATCGGGCTGCATAATCTTAATAATGAAAATATATTCTTCATTAAGAATTCGCGAATGCAGATTAAAAATAAATACAGTAATACACACACACACCTATATATATATAGATAGATAGATAGATAGATAGATAGATAGATATATGAAGAGAGATAAAGATAGGATAAGTAAAGTGACCGATGTAGAAATATTGTCAAAAAACAACTATACAAATACGAAACATAGCATCGGAGAAAACATGATAAAAAAATAGAAAATCTACCTAGCTACCTAAGCTATTTTCAATTGAACACTGTTGAATGATAAACTAATTCTATAAACAGCATTAATGCAGAGCTCTTCAGTGAAATGAATAGAGCACTTCGGCTGATTGGCATTTGTTTACATTCATAAAACAATACCCTGTAAATCAGGCAATTTCGTTGAGACCACATGGCAAACATAATAGCCGTAATTAAATCAAAGACATCGCTATTAAATAATTAAAATAAAAATATACGGTATTTAGCGGTTTCACTCCGCCGAATGAAGGTAGCTCAGTAGTATAAGATCTGACTGACACCAAATCGGTTGGGTTTCGATCCTGGCTTGAGGCATTCCGATGTCTAGCCGCATGAGGAGCTGTGATACATATATATATGTGATATATATATATATTAAGCATTACGCCTAGGACGCATGGGGTTGCAGAAGATTAGGAGCAAGAGCAGATAGGAGTGATAGCAGAAAGGATGAGGAGAGGGATAGTGGATAGATCAAGGTAACAGGAGATGTCGATTGACATCACATTTGAATATTTGGAGATTATAGCTCTCAGGGAAACAGTAATTGGGAAGGGTGTTCCACAGGCGAGAGGTGCGAGGTATGAAGCTATTGGAGTAGAAGAGACGGCTACATTTAATAGTTTCTACAGTGTAAGGGTTGGAGCGGGATGCCAGTCTCGTAGGGCGCTTGAATTCATGGAGTCTGGGAACCAGTGAAAGCAGCTCATCGGAACAATTACCATGAAAGTATTTGTAGAAAAGACAGAGAGAGACGACGGTGCGTCTGTGAGAGAGCGACTGTAGACGAGATGCCAGATCAAGGCCAATTTATAATGTACATAATATATATATATATATATATATATATATATATATATATATATATATATATATATATATAAAAATTCTCTGATTTAACCAATAGAGAAGACAATATTTATGAATAATAATGACATTTTCGTATTTTGCTTTGATAAATTCCACATTGGACGAAACGCGTCAACAATTACCAGTTTTCCTATTGTCATTTTTATTCATATATATATATACAATGCATATATTCAATCCACAGATCAACACGTTTGGCACATCGTTCATCATGTTTCTGTAAACTTTCCAAAGATCATTTAAATTTAAATTCTGATCGGGAGAAATGGTTTAGAACGAAATTCTCACAGAGCCTCGTTTTCACGGTGCGATGGATAATTTGACGTATGTCATGTATCATTATTTTACAATAAAAGCTCCCAAATATTTTTTTTGTTTTTTTCTATGCTGTCTAAATAGTAATCCCCATATGTCCCACAAAGCACAGAAAGCGATGCATAAATTGTCGTTTAAATTAAGCAAAAATGAAAATAACACTGACATCTCATTTTAACAGGTATACAGGGTGCGATGGATAAATTGTCGTCTAAATGAGGCAAGAAATGAAAATAACACTGACATATCATTTTAACAGATATACAGGGAGCGATGGATAAATTGTCGTCTGAATGAGGCAAGAATGAAAATAGCACTGACATCTCATTTTAACAGATATACAGGGTGCGATGGATAAATTGTAGACTAAATTACGCAAAAATGAAAATAGCACGGACATCTTATAGATATATTCACCAAAACTGCACAAAAAGTAAATATATTCAATAAATTCGGCATTGGCTTCAGTCACGGCCCCCAGAGGACTCCGGAACCTCCAGCAAATCTTCTGGACGGTCTCCATGTTTAAGTTGGTGAATGCTATCATAATCCTTGCTTTCAGTTCATCTTTGGTGTTACCGGAAGTTTAGTTAGTCCCTTTTTCTTAAATGCGCCTTACACATAATAACCAAGGATGTTGTAGTCTGGGGAGTTAGGTGGCCAGATGTAAAGTTTTACGGGATCGCACAAATTGTCTGACAGCCATGATTGGGTTTTCCTGCTTGTCTGGCATGGTGAAGACTTCTGTTGCCAGGCATAGGGTCTTTCAGCAGACACCTTTTAACCAAGGGCTGCAAGGCACGATGTTTGGTTTAGTTTATTTTGTTTTACGGTCTATCAACCTCAATGGGTTATTTAATGCCGACAACATATTTAGGATAGATTCGTATGAATAGAATATGTATTCTTTGGTTTAGATTGGGTCATTTATTTTGTTTTACGGCATATCAATCTCAATGGGTTATTTAATGCCGACAGCATTTTTAGGATAGATTCGTATGAATAGAATATGTATTCTTTGGTTTAGATTGGTTTGGTTTTTTTGTTTTACGGCATATCAACCTCAATGGGTTATTTAATGCCGACAACATTTTTAGGATAGATTCGTATGAATAGAATATGTATTCTTTGGTTTAGATTGGTTTAGTTTATTTTGTTTAACGGCATCTCAACCTCAATGGGTTATATAATGCCGTCAACATTTCAGGATAGATTCGTATGAATAGAATATGTATTCTTTGGTTTAGATTGGGTTGATTTATTTTGTTTTACGGCATATCAACCGCAATGGGTTACTTAATGCCGACAACATTTTTAGGAGAGATTCGTATGAATAGAATATGTATTTTTTATGTTTAGATTGGGTCGTTTATTTTGTTTTACGGCATTTCAACCTCAATGAGTTACTTAATGCCGACGACATTTTTAGGATTGATTCGTATGAACAGAATATGTATTCTTTGGTTTAGATTGGGTTCGTTTATTTTGTTTTACGGCATATCAACCTCAATGGGTTATTTAATGCCGACAACATTTTTAGGATAGATTTGTATGAATAGAATATGTATTCTTTGGTTTAGATTGTTGTTTATTTTTTTTTTACGGCATATCAACCTCAATGGGTTATTTAATGCCGACAACATTTTTAGGATAGATTCGTATGAATAGAATATGTATTCTTTGGTTTAGATTGGTTTAGTTTATTTTGTTTAACGGCATCTCAACCTCAATGGGTTATTTAATGCCGTCAACATTTTTTAGGATAGATTCGTATGAATAGAATATGTATTCTTTTTTTTGTTTAGATTGGGTTGATTTATTTTGTTTTACGGCATATCAACCTCAATGGGTTATTTAATGCCGACAACATTTTTAGGATAGATTCGTATGAATAGAATATGTATTTTTTATGTTTAGATTGGGTCGTTTATTTTGTTTTACGGCATATCAACCTCAATGGGTTATTTAATGCCGACAACATTTCAGGATAGATTCGTATGAATAGAATATGTATTCTTTGGTTTAGATTCCGTTGGTTTATTTTGTTTTACGGCATATCAACCTCAGTGGGTTATTTAATGCCGACAACATTTTTAGGATAGATTCATATGAATAGAATATGTATTCTTTGGTTTAGATTGGTTTGGTTTATTTTGTTTTACGGCATATCAACATCAATGGGTTATTTAATGCCGACAACATTTCAGGATAGATTCGTATGAATAGAATATGTATTCTTTGGTTTAGATTGCGTTGGTTTATTTTGTTTTACGGCATATCAACCTCAATGGGTTATTTAATGCCGACAACATTTTTAGGATGGATTCGTATGAATAGAATATGTATTCTTTGGTTTAGATTCCGTTGGTTTATTTTGTTTTACGGCATGTCAACCTCAGTGGGTTATTTAATGCCGACAACATTTTTAGGATAGATTCGTATGAATAGAATATGTATTTTTTGGTTTAGATTCGTTTGTTTTTTTTTTTTTTTTTTTTTACGGCATATCAAAGTTATTTAATGAATACAACTTTTTTTTATGCTGGTAATATTCTGTTTCGTCAAAAATCTGTTTCTGATAATATTTTTTCTTCAAAGTTTTATTGCTTGTAAGAATTTTTTCAAAAAAGTATTGCTGATAATAATTAACTATTTGCCTATAGCTGGGACCCTTGCTCCTCAAAACCTCCTGATCAGAGACCTTGCTGCTGGATGTAGTTTATCGTCTTACCCAGGACGCAAGGCACGATGTAGGGCAGCATGTGGAAATTTTCCCTGCCAAATGATGGAAGAGACATTTTTAGCAAGAACATGTTCACAGCAAAATCAATTCCACTTCCACCTGTGAGAAGACAAAAAAAAACCTGCAACATCCTACAATTATTTGCAATTTGACTTCCAGTAACCTCTCCAGATATGCATTGGAAATTGCAATAACATTTTTTTGCTAGTCTGATGACTACTTGAGGCGCGAAACTGCCAGTCACCATGCAGTATTTGTCTCTGTGCTCACCCTGTATTTATATATATATTACTAATAAAGTATGCAATAAATATTTACGGAAAAGTGATGATAAAAGTATATGTTACTATTTTTTATCATTTTTCTTGTTTATCTGTCTGTATGTCTGAGATGAGGTATTTACACAATTTACGTTCCTGGCTACAGCTGAGTTGAACTTGGAGAGTCGAGTTAAAGGGAGATAATTGATACTGAGACATTCAGAAGAGGCATGGCACGTGGAAATAGAAGAATCTACCCCGGTGGAGAAAATGAAGTTTTCAGTTTAGAATTTCAATCACCTGAAGAAAGCTGTGGCGTACAACGACCGAAGCGTCGTGAATACGTCAAGAAAGAGGAGGACAACTTTTCGAACACTGTATATAGCGTAATTTTTTTTCTTATATAATAAAGAAAAACACGTTTGTCTTCTGATTCTTTTTTTAATATAGGGTGCTCCAAATCTCATTACATGATCTCTTTTGATGCAAAAACGTAAACGAGACAAATTGAAATCTGAGATTTAAGTAGAAAATTATTTATCACTCTTTTCTTCCCTTATAAAATTTTAAAATTAAATCAGCAATTAATCTGCTATGAGACCCCCATCCTACTGCAGCGGACAAGATTTTTGTTAATCGTTGATGATACTTCGTCAATGTTATTGCAACCATTTCTGATATATTTAAGTTCTTAATTTCAACTTGACATATCTACTTTTCTAAACACCCGCTTCTATGTTTTGGGGTTTTTTTGTTTGTTTGATATTTTTTTACTTTAAGGAGATTTTTATAATTGTCGTTTTAGCAACGTCATATTAAGATAGGTGATAGTTTTTTTTTTCCTTTTTTTTTATAAAACACATCAAGAACAATATGATAATTTTGTTCTTTCACAAGCTTGGCTCTATCCCGTATGTTTTTATTTTACTTTTATTTAATAGCGATGTCTTTGATTTCATTACGGCTAGTATGGTTGCCATGTGATCTCAACGAAATTGTCTGATTTACGGCAAGAAATTTAAAATCGTTCCATATCTGACGCTCGTATATTAGAAAAAGGACTAAATAAAATGACAAATTCTACTTTTTTTTTTTTTTTTTGTAATGTTTTGTTACAGAGAAGAAAAAAAAAGACATTTTTCTTTTTTGGTCAATGTTGGGAAAAGAAAGAGAAGAATTTGATTTATATTTCAAAAATAGTCACAATAAAAACATAAAACAATCTACGAAATGATTGCAATATTTGCCGAACAAATTGAATTTAAACAGAAAATTAGAACCCTTCCACGAGACAATCTAATGATTTTTTTTTTATTTTGTAATACGATTAATGATGGCGTATATCCTAGGAGACTTGATTTTCTCAAGTATTTCTGGGATTTTTCCTGTTTTTCGTACTATACAATATTTTCGTTTTTGAAAATCTCTGATAATTTGCTCTATTATTTTCTACTGGAATTTAATTACATTACAAACATTCTGCCTATTTTTACATGATGTTAAAGTTTTTATCTATGCCTATGCATTAATCTATCAAAAGCACACACACACACACACACACACACACACACACACACACACACACACACACACACATATATATATATATATATATATATATATATATATATATATATATATAATTAAGTAATTCATCGAGTCTAGAATAAACCTTGGGACTCATCAGCAGTGCGCATACAATACCGAGAATTGAAACCCCGAGACCGAGGACGCTTGCATCCTATTGTAACTGTTCGGTTTTCAATACTCGGTAGTGGATGCGCACAGCTGATGGGTCCCAAATATAGGGCAAAACGGCCGTCCAGTGTTTTCTGCATTCTGTTGAGGTTTATTCTAGACTCGATGAATTAGTTAATTATGATTATCTCAAATCCTCTTAATAATTTCTATCACGTATATCTATATCTAAACATATATATATATATAAATATATATATATGTGAACGTTTATGCTGATGTGGCTAGACATACACCCGATATATATATATATATATATATATATATATATATATATATATATATATATATATATATATATATATATAGAATATAAAACAAAAAGCCTTTTCACTTAGCTGGTTGATGTTACCTTCAACACCTCGACTCCAGAGTTTCGTAGGCGGAAGACGGACGCACCGGGAAACCATCTACTCGTCAGGCGCATCAGCAATTGACCGATATATATATATATATATATATATATATATATATATATATATATATATATATATATATACCGATTTAACAGCAAAAACAAAATTTTCTATTTATTAGAATTTAAACCGTTGTATCTTAGAAATGATTAAAGATATCTTACTGGAATTCTTCGAGTTTTTTTATGACACTACTGGACTATACATTGAACAGTAAGAATGTATAATTACTCTCCAAGCTTAATAGAAGAATCCGGCTGAAATCGATCAAAAACGAAAATGGCATGTTCATCATTAATTGACCATGAAATGATGATCCCTCTTCCTGTTGTGACCTCCTGATCCATTTTTCCTCTCTACTGTTTTTTTTTTTTGTAAAAATGATTCACTGTTCTCTTGATGGTTCTTGAATGGACTTTAAAGATGGAAGCCAAAGTATTAATATTGGTACCATTATTGAAGGCTTGAATCTTCTTTTTTCTGCCACCATTGCTCATTTGGAAAGACAGTGTGGCTGACACAAAACTAATTTTAACCTGGTGTCTTCTCTAGATGAAAAACTCCAAGGGTTTTTCAGTGATTCTTGCGACAAAGAGTACATATGGACTAAACGACTTATCTGAAAACGTGGGACCAAAAAAAAAAAAAGTCAATTATTTCAGTGTTTTTAGATATTAAACATTTTGTGGGATGGACAATTATGCTGTTACACGATTTGGACAAGTTTGCTCTTACAGCCAATTACATATATATATATATATATATATATATATATATATATATATATATATATATATATATATATATAATTAATTATCAAAATGCATGTGTGTGTGTGTGTGATCAGATGCGTTTCCATAGTTTTCATCCGATTTTTTGTTTCATAGATAATTCTTGAGTGCCGGTTTTGAGTCCAAATTGGCTGGAAAAAATTACAACCTCGAAGGTGAAAAATCGAAAAAAAACCTGATTTTTTACACTCTGCGCAAAAATCAAAGGCAAAATTTAATGTCTGTAAAAAAGCAGCGTACTATCATTTTAGAGAGTTGGAATATAACGCAAATGATTATTAGAATTATATAAAAATGATATTATAAATAAAAAAAAATATTATCGTATATTATTATTATTATGGCGGTCCCTACAAGATTGAGAACACATTAATCTCCCATTCAAACTGTTACCCCCCCCATTTGAGGATGTGTCTCAATTACATCCAATCGATTTTCAGGTGGGCTGACTTTAAACTTAATCTGCTCCAATTGAAAGGCAGAAATTGCCAGTAATGAAACACCCTGTCAAAGACGGATTATACTGCTAGTATATATATATATATATATATATATATATATATATATATATATATATATATATATATAGTGTGTGTGTGTGTGTGTGTGTAAAAAGAGAAGTAGAAGTATATATAGGCAGGAACACCATATTATACTGACAAGACAGTACATCGCGTTCTTGTATTAGACGTCAAATCTACAGCAGATTGCAATCAGTCAATAGACAATAGTCTCCCAAACGGGCGGAAGTGGAACTCTTCAACGATACTGGAAAGGAAAAGGGTTTATGATGCGGAAACATGTCAAGTTAAATAGAATTCCATGCTAAATATTCACTGCATTCTTCCGACTCTTAATAATTTAATATCTTCTGCTATGAACGGATCGATGGGAACGAGAGAGCAAAATACTGCGATACCAAATAGTCTTGTTTCACTATCATATTTAAGGCTTGACATAAAGGAAACGTTATTAAGATCCAGGAATCATTAATTTACCCCCAGAAATGTGGCCATAATAATAATATCGCATAACGCATCTCTTGTAGCCAGATCTAAAGAGTCATAGATGAATGACATCCGATGAAGGTAGCTATATATCAACAGATCCAGGTTAAGATAGATAAGAAAGATATGTTTAAATTTAAGACAAGCCGATACATAGATACCTATATACAGACGTAGATGTGAATAGACATTTTTTATACTATTGTCTAAGGCCCAAGCGCCACTTAATATAGAGGCTTACTAAATGAGGTTGTAGAAATGTTAAAAATACAGATTAGAGGGATATGTCGTGTAATAAACAACTCTAATTAGAAGCTTATGAAGAATTATTTTACTAATCTGGCTTTAGCGCTGAAAATGTTTATTTTCTTGCCATGGATAGTTACAAGAGAGAAGGGATATACGATGAGATTATTTTATTATCTGATTAAGGGTATATAATCGTTTAGACTTGAAACGGTAACATAGTTGTAATCGAGGGGAAATCTCTTGGTGGGGGAGGTTTGTTTTCGAACGAAAAAATTCTAGGGAAGAAGCTGTCTGAGTGGAACGTTCTTCTTTCTAATGTGATACTCAGAGTATGCGGAGGAGTTGAGTCTGTATACGCGGGATGCCGTGTACCGGCTGTGGGGGCCTGGACTGGTGGAAATAAGTTAATATAGATTCTCTGAATATCGGTATGAAATGAGTAGTCATGGTCAAATGCAGAATAAATAACAGGACTGTGCATCGAGCAGAATTGACAAAGTTTGCAATAAGAAATATTAAGAGAAAGAAAAGAACAGGCGAAAAAAAGAATATAAAGCAAGGAAACAATATATGCAAGACAAATCAACAGTAATACGATAAAAAATTCACAAAATAAGAATTGGCGTCGACACAGGAAGCCAACTTCGGACAAACGGACGTAGAGTTTTGACTTCAAGACTAGACAGATCGGGACTGAGTTTATTTAATTCTGTTAACAGAATATGGGGCACAATGCTGAAATGGGCGTAGGGAAAAAGGACGATCTTCTGTCTTAACTTTAACTTAGCTAGCCACAAACTCTGACCCAATCATACCAAAACAATATTCCTTACACCAAAACAACACATTCTTACATACCATTCTCAACACATCCACCATAATAACTCAATATCTCCATGAAAATACTAACTAGTCCCCATATGTACAATCTATCGCGACTGAGATAAATGAAACTACAAACCGTCCGATTTTATTGTCTAGGAAAAAAATCCCAGCATGCATTTCTGTGCTTATGCTTATAAAATGGAGGCGGCTATTTTGCAGTCATTCCCACACGATTGTAACGTCTGCTTTTCGCTTGTTTTTGTTTCATTCTTTACATTTCTTTACCGGTTCATTAACACCCACTCCCCATGATTTTCATTCTATAATTTTTATATATTTTTGTAAAAAAAAAAAAAAATACCACAAAAATACATTATAAAATACGTTATAAATGTTTACATTATAGGCTCCCTTGTAGGTCCGTTGTGAATATGTGACATTATGGTATATGTAGGATTGAGTGGTGATGGACAAGTTCTTGTGGGGATTGAGTATATTGTATTGAATGAATGGGTTCTGATTGTGATTAACTTGGTCTAGGATAGTTACTGAGTACCAGGCTACCCCACACCCGCTTCGGCCTTGTCCCACATATTTTTGTAGACATACAAAAAAATAAATAATCATTCCTCCACAAATGAAACCAAGAATCAGGTAATAAAAATAGCAATAGAGGCTAACATCGGTTCATTTATGGGAATCGAAATTTACAGCGGAAAATAATTAATGATCAACGAGGGCTTTTAAACTCTGGCATAACTGAAAAGCGTGGATCAGGCGGCTACAACAGAAATAATGCAGCATTATTTTTAGTTTGATCTGGCTCTGATGAACAGGGAATGTCTAATGTAAAGCTAGACATGGATATTAGCTCAGAAGGGTAGAAGGGAAGTGTAGAAGAAAATGATTAATGCATATATTGTCTTTACATATAAGTTTTTCGATAAGAAAACTGAGAAGACGGTAGGAAACGAACGTATGTGATAGATAGATAGATAGATAGATAGATAGATAGATAACCAGAAATAGATAGATAGAT
>CAHIKZ030000747.1:0-5000 GCA_903632075.3 Acanthosepion pharaonis | reverse complement strand
TATATATATATATATATATGTGTGTGTGTGTGTGTGTGTGTGTGTGTGTGTGTATGTAAAAATATATAGAAAATAGGAAAATGATCCAAAGCTCTTTTTAGTATTTTTTGTTATTATTTTAAAAAAATCAGTGCTCGATACAAAAGTAGAGCCTAAATATAATTATTTATTTAAAAATATGATTCCATCGCTACATAAGAGTTCTCATGTTTCAAAACAAGAGCCGAAAAGTTCAATATAATTATCTGAATTAAACTGAATTAAAGTACCAATCTTTGTTCCATCTTCAAGCCAAAATTTTTTGGAATAACTAACTCCTGAAATTTACGCGTTTTATAAATATTATAATTACTGTATTATTAAAATTAAAATTACTATGGTAACGGCTAGAGCAAAAAAAAGGGGGGGCGTAAGATATATATATTTATATATAAACATAGAGAGAGAGAGAAAGGAGATCGATAGATAGATATGGTTATTTTGTTCATATATATATATATATATATATATATATATATCTTATGAAATGGATTAAGTCCGGCAATTATTTAATATATTTTCAGTTTATGCATTATATCTTAATAGATATAATTTATTTAAGTAAATACTCTTTTTTTTTTTGTTGTTTTCTTTAAATAAACAGGATTAACTATATTTACCGGCCTGAGTGTTAAAGAAATTTCGTAGAATACATGTGCTTCTTCGACAGGAATCGAAACTGTAACTCCAATGTAACCATCATTTGATCAAAGGTGCTGTTAACCATTCACCCACAAAGAAGCGTCTGCCAAAGAAGTAGATACAAAATTTCTCGAATATTCAGGTCAGTAAATGTAATTAACACTATTTATTTAATAAAAAAAAAAAAAAAACTATTAAAAATAACGTGGACATGAAAGTTAACACCCAGAAGTTATAGTCTGTTCCCTGGTAAACGTAATCGTCTCGCCTGGCCATTGCGTTTATACTTGAAACAGACTTTCGTCTCTGGTTGTTGAATTCAGTGTCGTCTGTTATATTTACATACGCTCTATCCCTGATATTGAGCACTTTAACTTAGAAATACAGCATACCTTAAAACTATATTTTATCACAAATATATAGCCGGTTTCCGAATTAAACCTTTATAGCGAATTTTTTGGAACTTACTAAAAAGACTTACTGCGTAACGCAAGAGTTGACGACGTACAGATGCTCCTTACGAAGGAGTTGCCGTCTGAAAGTGTCTACCAGTGTATATAGGCTTCTGCAGACATTGCAGTAGACTTTGAAAAATCCATTTACGAAAGACAAAGTTGTAAATACTGTATGCATATTTTCTAAGCGCGGCTTAGCTGTGGAACAAGGACGAGAAACATGGAGCACCCATTGAGGATCGAACTCACTTCTCAGTTGTAATCGTACTAGGGATACAAGATTACTAACCATTGCACCACGTCGAGCTGACCTGTAAACATTGTATGATACGAAGATGTGCGTGCTCGTGATATGGACTAAAATTAAAAGACGAAAGAATTCTGTCATATTATTTCAGCATTGGTCGAAAAATCGTAGGTTAGGCCGACATTTTTTTTATTAAGCGTTTCACCCCAAGCAAGGCGGGAAGCCACTAGCACGCAAGGGGTTACAGAGAGTTGGAGCGAGAGCAAATAGGAGAGATAGAGGAAAGGATGAAGAGAAGGATAGGGGATAGATCAGGGCATCTGGAGACGTCGATTGACACTACATTTGAATAGTTGGAGATTATAGCTATCAAGGAAACAGGAAAAGTGGGGAGGGAGTTCCACAGGCGAGAGGTGCGAGACATGAAGCTATTGGAGTAGAAAAGACGGCTACATTTAACAGTTTCGACAATGAAAGGGTAATGGTAGCAGTATATGTACATGTTTGAATTACGAACTGGAAGAGGAAATGTGTTTCTAGATAAGGAACGTTTTTCTTCAGCACAACAATAGGTGCCTTAAATTTGCACATACAAAGTGAGAGTGGAAATAGGAGGGCAACATGGATGCCGCTCCATTCACGTTCTTCAGATCTGGTGCTGAAGCCGTGAAACATTGGTTTAGCAACAAGCAACATCTCTTAAGTCTAAACGGATATTCCCAAAATTATAAATATAAAAAAAAAATTTACTTAAAAAATTATCAAATACAAAATCGGAAGTTTTATATATAATGGGATATGGTTGTTCATGATATGCGGGGTGTGAAACTGCAAAGGGAGCACAAATTTGGGCCGGAATGTTTCTGCCCCCCACATTCTATAGGGCAATAACCAAGGCAAATTTATATGATGAAATGTGTAAACCTAACACACACACACACACACACACACATATATATATATATATATATATATATATATATGATTTAAATTGTCTGTATCTAGGCAGCATTTTTCAATAATGTATGTTTCGTTAAATAATAGAGACAAGTTTTGTCTATTTATTTTACATATATTCCTTTTATATTGTCATATTGTTGCAATGTTCGCACAAGCAATCTAAAACAAAAAACTTCCATCTTTGTTATTTCATTTATTATTTAATTTATTGTAATGTATTTGTAATCTCTGATGATGGCTCATGTAAGCCGAAAGCAGTATTAACTATAAAAATATGTATCAACATGGTGATTTTCTTTCGTGTTTCAGTGGTAATACTAAAAAGCTTATTCGACAATATGAAAGGAATTATTTAAAATAAATAGACAAAACATGTCTATATTATTTAACGAAACATGCATTAATATATATATATATATATATATATATATATATATATAGAGAGAGAGAGAGAGAGAGAGAGAGATAGATAGATAGATAGATAGATAGATAGATAGATAGATAGAAAGAAAGAAAGAAAGAAATGGTAATCTTTATGGAATTTCCAAGAGGATAAAGATCCAAGTAGAGCAAAATTATTCTGCCATTATAAAGAGAGGCAGAGAGAATAATTTAATTTAAATCTCTTGGGGAATTATATTAGAATCTCTTACTTTTGTACAATAAATTCTAAATCTTTCGCTGTGTACAGAATATTTTTTAAAAATATCCTTAACCAAACACTTTTTTTGAGATATATGTATACGTCAGATTCTTTGCGAATAAATGACACAGACAGTGTTTCTTAATTCCAATTGACTTAACAAGATTTTTCATTCAACCTCTAAATCAAAATGCAACTTTGTCTAGCGTATGTTATATTAAATAGGTCACCCCAAACCTCAACGTCTACTGAGAATAAATCCTCGTGTCTTCTTTCTCTCTGCAACCCTTTACGCTACCATTAAATATTCATAATTTTTCATCTTTCCTTCCCTTCTTCTCTCCTTCTCCCTCAATACAATATCCGTATATCTTGAATTTAAACTGTAGTAATTATTCCGTTTATATTTACTTCGCAGGCCTGAAAGATTGAAGGCTATCTTTTATAGCTTTCATGAAATGATTATTACCTATAGTATTTTCAGTGTTTGATATTCATTATATATATATATATATATATATATATATATATATATATATATATATATATATATATATATTCTAACTAGCAGTAGAGGCCGGCGTTGCCTGGGGATGTAACAGTAAGAGATAGATCAAATTTCGACCATCATAAAGACTGAAAAATAAAATTGACAAAGGTTATTGTTTAAGGTTGACGGACACGCATGTCTTAATTATTTTTATTTATTTTTTTTTTACGAATTCGTCAAATTCAAACAAAAACATTGTTTTCAATCGTTATGAGTCTACCGATTGAATAGAATTTTATTATAAACAATTGTCTTGTAAATGGAATTTTTAAAGCATTCTGAATGTAAAAATAAAGAAAAAAAGTGTGGAAGACAATAAGAAACATTCCCTGCCCCCCAAAAAGTGAAGTTTTGTTGAAATCGGTTGAAAAATGTAGGAAATCCGATCCCATATATAAACGAATACACACACACACACACACACACACAACATGGGTTTTATAATAAGTATAACTCGATATGAGTTGTGTCCCTTTCATTCTCACGACAGCGATGCCTCTAAATCATGTTTTCAAATTGATTTCTTGCTAAAACAATTGTGTTTTTCCAATTTTGGGTGCTGCCAGAACCATCGCAAGGTAATTTTACGTAGTCCTGTGAAATTTTGATTAAATAGGTTGAAAAATGTAGGGAATCCAATCCAATATATAAACGAACACACACACACACAACCTGGTTTTTATAATAAGTATGATTCTAGGATACACTATATATATATATATATATATATATATATATATTCTAATTCTAGGATACACTATATATATATATATATATATATATATATATATATATATATATATATATATATATATATTGTATCCTAGAATTAACTATCTCTTTCAGTGAAATCGGAGACAATTATTTTTAAAAACCCACTTTTATTTCCGTTCATCTTTAATATTTTTTAAAAGTGTATAAATTTCTAATTTTGTTTATAACAAGTTTTTTTTTTTTACTAATTTTATTTTCATTCCTTCTTAGAAGCCTATTAAAAATGAAACCTCCAGAACCCATTTTGTGGCCCCCTTTGCATGGGTTTTCATAAAGAACAATGGTTTATCGCTAAAAGACCAATGGTTTAGCTGAGCTAAATGAACGCATTCAATGCAGGAGTCAATTCCTGAAATGCTTCAAAATTTGTTACGCAACAATAAAAGGTTGATTTGAAATTTGCAAGGATACAAACGGAGCACATGTTTAAAATCTTCGATAAAGTTTTGACTGAAGATTTATAAATCTGTTTGTTTTATATTATAATTAAGTCATAAACATACCACTTTATCAGTGTTTGTTTTTTTTAATTCCTGATTTTATTGAAATAAATATCTATATCTATCTATATCTCTAAGATGGGGTATTATGAATATTTACATTATTTACATTATTGGAACTTTTATCCTCATCTACATTGTCATATTCACAATGTTTCGGCCGTTGTACGCTCCGACCTTCTTCAAAGTG